>VYZW01014004.1:48772-93640 GCA_013401315.1 Balaeniceps rex | reverse complement strand
GTCCGGGACCTCCCCTGTTAACCAGGACGGCTGATAAATGATGGAGAGTGGCTTGGCAAGCTCCTCCGCCAGCTCCCTCAGTACTCTCGAGTGGATCCCATCCAGCCCCATAGAATTGTGAATGTCCAGGTGGCGTAGCAGGTCATTAACAGTTTCCTCCTGGATTATGGGCGGTTTCTTCTGCTCCCCGTCCCCGTCTTCCAGCTCCGGGGGCTGAATACCCTGGGGATGACTGCTCTGACTATTAAAGACTGAGGCAAAGAAGGCATTAAGTATCTCAGCCTTTTCCTCATCCTTGGTGGCATTGTTCCCCCCCGCATCCAATAAAGGATGGACATTCTCCTTGGCTCTCTTTTTGTTGTTAATGTATTTGAAGAAACATTTTTTATTGTCTCTTACAGCAGTGGCCAGATTGAGTTCTAGCTGGGCTTTTGCCTTTCTAATTTCCTCTCTGCTTGACCTAACGAGGTCCCTGTACTCTTCCTGAGTTGCCTGCCCCTTCTTCCAAAGGTGGTAAACTCAAGAAGTAAAATGTAAGAAGAAGAAGTAAGATGGTTCATACCTTACCTCTTTTGATGAAGCTAAAACATTGTGCACCTGCAAATGAGGAAGTTATGGTGGCTGGAAGGAAAGGAAGCACAAGGAAGCCTGACTTTGCAGTTTACTCAGTATTCACTGCTAAGGAATATGGAAACTAGTTTTATGTTATTCGTGACTGTCTAACATAAACATAGAAACAATCCTAGGGTCAGCATCTAATATCCCAGCAGAGTGCTCTCTGCTGCTGGGTTTCCTATCAATCTTTCTTTTTAGAGCAGCTTCTATTTGTAGGATAACTAAATGTTCTATGGCTGTAGTTTTTGTATGACAGTTGTCCACATTCTAGCTTGGTACTTCAACTTCAGCAATGAAGAGTCAGGTTTCATAGAGTCGCTGACACACAGGACGGCTGAGGTTGTCAGAGACCTCTGGAGATTGCTTAGTCCAACCCACCTGCTCAAAGTAGGGTCGGTTAGATCCACGTGCACAGGGCTTTGTGTCCAGTTGGGTTTTGAACATTTCCAAGGCTGGAGACTCTGCACGTTTTCTGTTCCACTGTTTGATCACCTTCACAGTAAAAAGAAAAGTTTTTTCTTTTTTTTTTAAATGGAATTTCTTGTGTTTCAATGCTTCTCATCCTGCCACTGGGAAGCCCTGAGAAGAGTCTGGCTCCATCTTTTTCATCTTAGTCTTTGAGCTGATAAATTTAGTAAGCTTTTAGTACTATAAACTGTATAACGTGCTTTTAGATACTAAACTTATTAAAAATTATTGTAGTTCTGCTTCAAACACTCATCTTTTCAAAAAGGCACAGCCAAAAGCTTTAGCAAAGTCTTACAAAAAGTCATACCTTGTCCCAAAAGTGAGGAAAAAAAGATGAAGAATCCTAGACTTTAGTGTTTTAATCTGTATGCTTTAATGTCGACTCATGCAAGTAAGCTGGACTGTTATAATGGTTTATAAAGAGAGGTAATACCAGTTTTATATGACCAAAGTCATAGTGGTTTATGTATCTAAAAGCCACTACCTTCAGTTCCTTCCGGACACAAAAATAAACCTGAGGATCCAGAAAAAAAAAAGATTGAATGAATTTTCCCTTGACTAAAGGGACTCTCCAAGGCAAATAATATTCATGAGTACAGAAGAAATACATGGACATTTCCAGTAAAATCCACTGACACAAAACTGAGGAGTATCCCCAGGACAGGGAGAATCAGAATATCATACAAGGAGGAAAATGGTTGACTTGCTTGAAACACTATGCAGTTCGAGTCATATGTGTTTAAGAAAAATAAGCACAATCTGGAACACAATCATGGTAATAGGATGAGAAGATGATCAATTACAGGAGCATCTAAATAGATTTTTTGGAAAAGGACATAGTTGCTATCTCTAGCTGTATCAAGAAAGTGACCACCAAAGAGGGAAAAGAGCTAATTAAACTGAAGAACAGCATAAGGACGACTGGTTATAAACAAGCCATGACTAACTTAAGTTGGGCATTAGAAAGAGACCCATGGCCTTTACAAGAGTCAAGAATAGAGCGCAGCCTGCAAATTTTCAGGTAGTTAGGGCAAATAAATTTACCCCTTCTGTTACGGATTTTAAAAAGTTTATGGAAGGAATTTGTGATGTGCAACCTGTGTCAACAAGTGACTGGATGGGGTTAGTCAGGATGTTCTTCTAGCCCTGAAGTCTCAAAAGGTGTGAGATGACTTCATGACATGGAACTTGAAAGTGGTCTTCTGGTAAGAAACAGCAATTTACTTTCTAGGTGAGAAATTATGAAACAACATGAATAATCCTGAATTCAGAGAAATAGTCAGAAAAGTCTTGTGAAAGGCAGAAGGACTTCATTGCTATCATCTCTTGTATCAGTTAAGACTCTACAGGCTTTGATCCTGAGAGAAAATAAGGATGTAGAGGTAACTGTGTTTTGCTGCAGGAAATGATAGTCATTGAAGATTAGAGCTGGGCAAGATTTTTCAGATTAATAGATTTGTGCTAAATGTAGTGCTGAGCTCTTTGAAAATATTCAGTCTGAGGTTTTTCATGTTGAAAGATCATTATGGTCCCCAATTTAATTACATTTAATTTAAAAGTAAAAGCAGAAAATTCCCTTTAAAAACCGAAATAAATCTATTATTATAGATAAATACAAAGGCTAACTTTTTTTACAACATGACATTGTTAATTCTCCTCTCATGGTGTCATCTGAAAGCGTAATAGTCATGTTCTGTCTCCTATTATCTAGGTCATTAATGAAAGTATACAATGTGGTGTGCTACTCATGTGCTTAAAATTAATTGGGCACATAAATGTTTGCAAGATGGATTCCTTTGTGGTGCATCAGTCTCAGAGGTTTTGGCAATTTTATACTTTTTAAAGCAATTGAAGCTTTGGGGGTTTTTTTAATAAAGCCATAAATTGCAAAACAGGCTTTTTAAACATTTCTGATATTCCCTTGTTCTGACCCATTTGGAAGACTATATAAATCTTATCTGCAAAGTTTGGAATTTCCCATTAATAATAACGAAGAAAGAGAAAAGAACAATAAATTGTTCAAGAACAGCCTGGGATTTTTCACTGCGAGTTATCCAATAGAGTAGAGAACTGAACAAAGATATAAACATCAAACAAATGAAATTTTGATTGTCATTTATGAGGAGAAAACATCTGTAATGGATATAATGAGCAATCTTGAATCTTAATATTCAGACTTTAATGAGTAAACAGATATTTCACCATCTTGTAAAACAATAGTATTATGAGCTCAATCTGGTTAGAACTACTCCGGTGCTTAAAGACATGCTTAAGTGTTTTTCTGGATCAGGCCAGAATGGTCAGCACCCTGCCAGATTCATTTTTGGAAGAGTTTACAAAAAATAGTGAGAAAACTTCTTGTGCATAGCAAGAAATCCAAAACAGTGACCAAACTTAATCTGCATTGACAACAGGATAAGCCAAGTTCTTGAAGAGAATGATCTGAGGTACAGAGCATCAAAGAAAAGATTATTTTTTTGGGGTGGGGGTTTTAACGGCAAAATTTTTGTCCTCTGTGACACTTGAATGGATTCCAGGCCAAAGGAGGGTTCCAAAACTTTTTTCCGTAAAACTCCAGACTTGAAAACCCACTTCCATTTGCACAAGTGGGCAAGTAAGCTCACTTGCGGTTGGGTCTGTGGGAAATGCTAATGTAAAGAAAATGACCACTTTCTCTCATACAACAAGGCGAAAAGCAGGGGACATGCCTAGATCTATGGAAACTGCTCAAAATTGGAAGAACTTTGAAATAACTTGCCTGACTTGCTGGCTTGATAATTCCTCTTTGTCAGAAGGAAGAATTTGCACGTACTATTCATATTGCAATGTTCTAAGAATATGTTTATTAGACTTCTAATTACCCTTCTTGCATTACAGCCCCCTTGTTTTCTCCCCACAGAATGGGTGTAATTTCCAGTTCTGTATTATTGCGTGATGATGAGACCCTTCACCTTCATGAACCACTTTACTTTTTCCTCCCCTCCCTTCTTGTGGGGTCACGGAAGCTCTTGCAGCATGTGGTTTGTTGGACAATGAGATCCTCAATTAAGTCCATATTTACTGGTAGTTGGTGAGTCTTCTAGACCCTTCTTCCTTCCACAATTCATCAACTACCAGTGCTATTTGAATTAGTCTTTATTATGTATTTACTATGCAGCCACTCAGACAAATTCTAACTTCTCTTTGGTTTGGCTGTACTGGGTCTGCTTGGGATGGAGTTAATTTTCCTCACAGCAGCCTGTGTGGTGGTGTGCTTTGGGTTTGTGGCTGAAACAGTGTTGGTAACACATTGATGTTTTCGCTCTTGCTGAACAGTGCTTGCACAGCATCAAGACTTTCTCCCCCCTTCCCTACTCCCAGCAAGGGGTTGCAAGGGGACACAGCTGGGACAGCTGACCCCCACTGACCAAAGAGATATCCCACACCATATGACCTCATGCTCAGCAATAAAAGCTGGGGGAAAGAAGGAGGAAGGGGGGACGTTCAGAGTTACAGCATTTGTCTTCCCAAGTAACCATTGCGTGTGCAGAGGCCCTGCTTCCCAGGAAGGGTCTGGACATCTGCTGGCCAATGGGAAGTAGTGAATTAATTCCTTATTTTGCTTTGCTTGTGCATGCAGCTTTTGTTTTCTCTGTTAAATTGTCATTATGTCAGTCCATGAGTCTTCTCACCTTCCTTTTACTTTCTCCCCATCCCACGGGAGAGGGGAGCGAGCAAGTGGGTGGGTGGGTGGGTGTTTGGCTGCAGGCCAGGGTCAACCCACCACATTGGCTAATTAAGTACTTGAATTAAGTAGGAAACCTTTCATTGTATGATCTTGGAAATTTATTAGTTGGATTGTTCCTAAAAATATAATTCACCATAAAGTGCATAAAATCCTAAATTTTTTGGTTCATTTTATCGTAGCTTTGTTCTATAATGTTTAAATTTCTTGTGTGTTTCCAACTCTGTAGGAGAATGTTATGCTGGCAAAACTGCAGCGATTTTACAGCCTCCAGCCTCAGTCACATATTTCATGTTTTCAGAGTTCTTTCACTACCTACAGTACATCTGAAGACCCTGTCAGTTTGTATCCAATTTTACACTTTTTTGCACTCTCTGAGTAGACTTTGGCCTATTTTACAAGAAGAGTTAGATGATCTTGCTGTTGAAGCCTGGAAGCACTGCTGCAGAGATTGGCTATTAAAGGAAAGGAGGCACAGTGCCTGCCGTAACGGGGTTTTGATCTCTTTGACATTATCAGAAAGCAAATAATCGTGATAGCATGACTGATCAGTTTGGGGTAGTCTTTAAAGCAGATCCAGACTGACCAAAGCAGAGAGGTAAACTCAGTGAATTATAGGTATCCTATATTGCCCTGCATTTACTCAGCTCTGAATATTGCAGTGATTACTTATGAGGTTAATGAATATCAAGACACTTAGACAAGCCTCTATCAGTTAATTAGTGGACCTTAAATGAACTTGAAGTAAATGTCCATTGAGAAGCCAAAAATAATAAAAATATCTATAACTTCTTGACTTCCTTGAATTCAATGGTTACCAGAAAAGCTAAATACTAGTAATTTGTTCCACAGTATTGTATAAGGCACTGGAATTGTTAACTACTAGCAGAAATAACTACTCTACCTGTGACAGTTCAGTTGATGCAGGCAACCATCAGTAATCAAGGAAACACCGGTAATAAATCGTCATGAACAAAGACATAATTCTGACCGCAGCAGAGTCAATGATTTATGAATTTAATTTAAATAATTTAAACAATTTAAATATGGTGAGACTTTAGCTTAAGAGCATAACATAAGCAAATCTTCCTTTTGGCTACCAGCCCTGGATCAAACACAGCAACTGTTACTATTAATCCTTTGAACTAGCATTGTGTGATGCAACTAAACATAACAGAGTGCCTTGCCGTATTATGATCTGCCAACCTTCTCGTCATATTTTGACATATGTATGGAGCTTGTTAGATGAATGGTCTGAAAATTCTGGAAGTTTTATCTTACTTTTTCTAAACTGTTTTATTTGCAGTATATCCCACTGAAACTTCTATAAGAGTTCCCTTCCATCATTCTGTAATAAAAATAATGTACCTTCTAATGATAGTTGACATTTTAGGTCTATATAACCAGAGAGTTAGTGGAGGCTACCAGCTATAAAGGACGTGCAGACCCTGAAGATCAGCTGCACTTGAAAAATACCTGCACTATTTGACCAAAACTACAGACAATAATTTAGGAAACGAATGTAAGAACACAACCTTTGATACAATTCTGTCTGCTATTTTGACTATTTTAACACATCTCAAACCTAGAGGATGTAAATATTCCATCCTATTTACTATAGCCTACTTTTTACTCAATTTTGAGATGGCTTACAACTATGCTTGGCTTTTTCCCCTCTGTTTTCTCAGGGAGTGTAAATCTGACAGAGGCCGATGCACTGAAGGAGGAACAGAAATGTTCCAGCTGTCCTTTTATTCAGTAAATGCATCATAAACTTCAATAGGCATCACCATATTACTGTGCCTCATCTCTGATTTTGAAGAGCCACTCCCATCTCTGATTTTGAAGAGCCACTCTCAGAAGTGAGCTAATCATGCTTGTGGTGCAGTTCAATTGCCCCAACATGCTAGCTGAGATGCCCACGTGGCCTCAAACTGACACCTCCGAAAGGCATGGATCTCTCACTCCTGAGCCGTATCTGCCAGTGTCGTGTGAGTGTTTCAGATACTTCAGGCCATCTGAGGTGTATAGGTTTAGGCAACAGACTTGAACCCTAAAAGCTTGCAAACTAGTACCTGACATAGCAATAGCTAAACTTCTAGTGTTAAAAACAGCATCTTTTCTGTGTGATGTAAATGCTGGAAAATAACATGAAGGGTAGGATTAATCCTCTGTAATTTGGGGGATAGAATTCAACTTTAAATTCAGAACCATATTTCAAATTCAGAGCCTAAACTTAAATATATGTCAATATTTATACATCTGCATGTGAGCTGGGTATCTAAGAAAGATTCCCTGGTACTTAATGAAGATGTAGGTAACTATTCAGTTGCCTAAGTATAGGTGCCTGATGCCTGTCGCCTACGATACCTGAGATGTCCACCTGGAGCAGCATGCAATCTATGATAGACCCATCTGGAGGCCAGGTAGATACCATAAGACATATGAAATGGCATGGAACCCATTTGTATTGGCAACTGCCATCAAGCCATAGAGCTAGGTGAGACAAATCACACCTTTAGTTCCTATGGAAAGAGTATTTAGCACAAAAGGAATTGTTATGGCCTGCGGTCCTAAGGAGGTGACTAAGACTACCTTTTGATTTTACACAGGCTATAGAAAAACTGTAAAATGATAATAACCAGCAGCCAAAAATTACTTAGTTTATATTCTCAGGTCTTCTTAGCTTTGGTGAAATGATCCTGTTTTTTTTTTTTTTTTAAAGAATGTGACATTTAATTATACATCGGCATTTTATAGCAACTTCTTCCATTGCTCTTACGTTCATACTGTACCTTCAGGATTTGGTTTCTTCAGCAAAAATAGATCTTTCTGTTGCAGCAGCAAGTGGGTGTGTTGCCTTAGATTACCTTTTGAATGCTGACCCAATCTATTTGCTTGCATACTCATTATGTGCTTGATAATAACCATAATAGACATAAATATAGTAGGTCTGTATTCTCAGGAACTTACAATATACAAGACTAAGGTTATAGAAACAAGATCGTGTGACTGCTCAGTTTAGTTAGTACAGCTCTAGGTAGTTCATCTACAGAAATTCAACAAGATGTTACACTGGAAAATATGGCATACTGCTTATTATGCCAAGCTTTAGTACTTTTTTTAGAAAAGAAAAAACAATAGTGTGACTTNATATCAATACAGGCTGGGAGATGAGGGGATTGAGAGCAGCCCTCCAGAGAAGGACTTGGGGGTACTGATGGATGAAAAGCTGGACATGAGCCAGCAGTGTGCGCTCACAGCCCAGAAGGCCAACCGTATCCTGGGCTGCATCAAAAGAAGCGTGGCCAGCAGGTGGAGGGAGGTGGTTCTGCCCCTCTGCTCTGCTCTGGTGAGACCCCACCTGGAGTACTGCGTCCAGCTCTGGAGCCCTCAGCACAAGAAGGACATGGACCTGTTGGGAGCAGGTCCAGAAGAGGGCCACAAAAATGATCTGAGGGCTGGAGCACCTCTGCTACGAGGACAGGCTGAGAGAGTTGGGGTTGTTCAGCCTGGAGAAGAGAAGGCTGCGGGGAGACCTTCTTGCGGCCTTTCAGTACTTAAAGGGGGCCTATGGGAAAGATGGGGACAATCTTTTTAGCAGGGCCTGTTGTGACAGGACAAGGGGTAATGGTTTTAAACTAAAGGAGGGGAGATTTAGACTGGATATAAGGAAGAAATTTTTTACAATGAGGGTGGTGAAGCACTGGAACAGGTTGCCCAGAAAGGTAGTGGAGGCCCCATCCCTAGAAACATTCAAGGTCAGGTTGGACGGGGCTCTGAGCAACCTGATCTGGTTGAAGATGTCCCTGCTCACTGCAGGGGTGTTGGACTAGATGACCTCTAAAGGTCCCTTCCAACCCAAAGCATTCTATGATTCTATGACTTTAAAAATCTCATTGTAACTTTACAATACAGCCTCGTTGATAGTATCTCTCAGCTTCTGCTCATCAGATAATCCGGAAGTATCCATAAGCATCTTAAAACCCAAGATCCATTAAAGTGTGCATCGTTGCAGAGGAACATAATCTTGTTATGTTTAAATCAGTAGTATCCTAAGTCTTTGTTTTTTCTTCCACAGCTATGGGAAGAGATTAGAAACTCAGGTATAGAAAGAGAGCAGCTCTGTGCTGTTTCTAGCATCTCTAGAAGCAGCCAAGTGCAGAAACAAACTTTTCTGAGTAGGAGCAAGTAGCAATGTCTCTTTACTACAGATTCTGCTTTTTACTTTCCAGATATCTATAACATATTACTTCTTACCTTGTTAAACTATATTCTGTAAAGATTCTGCTCTGAATCATTGGCATTGACTTATCCTAATATATTTAATATCCTTCTGATATCCTGCAGCTTCCTTGAAGGAGACAGAATGCTTATCTGCTTTAGAAAAAAGGTTATAAAGAAGACCCTTATGGCTACTATGGATTTATTAAAATATCTATGCTTGACATAAATGTTACAGAGTTGTCTGAAATAGCAAAATACGAAAAATATTTAAAGAAGCCATAGATCCTTCCAGCTGAATGCTAGGGCATCCTGACCGCAGATCTGGAACTACAAGAAACAAGTCATAAACCTCTGAACCTTGGTATTAAGAAATCTGGCACAAAAAGGCAAAACCTATCTGTTCATCCATAGTTAATAGTTGTGCCTTTTTCACAATTGTATATGCAGAAGCAAAACACTTTTTGTTGAATAAACAGTGCTTACCTCAAGCAAAAACAACTGATGCTAATAGAAAAGTGTGAAGGACATTGAGGAATAAAATGATCATCAAGCCGGAGAGAAGTGTGGAAAAGAAATGTGTAAGAGAGAACCAGATCTCCAGTGCTTTGACCAGTAGGCTTCATTTCATTTGTTGCCTTATTCCACGCTTTCTAATGCTAATGTGTGTGTACAATGGAGAGTGAGGTACAATGGAGAGCCTCAAAAAAAAAGACAGAAAAGGAAATGGGAAATAAAAGAAACTAGACAAAAATGAACATGAATGAAAAGAAAATTGAATAGATAGTGCTAATAGGAAAGGAAGAAAAGTAGGAATCAGGAGGGGGAAAAGGAGAATCACATAGAATTGTGCATAAGGATAAGGAAGATGGTGGAAAGTAGAGAGAATCTGCAAAAGGAAAAGACAAAACTAGATAATGAGAAAATGGGTAGATTTTAATTTTCTAGGGTGTAAGGGAGAAAAAAAAGTAACACATAAAGCAAAAAGTAGGTAGGGTACCATTAAAAAGGAAATGGAATATCAAAGTACAAAAGAGTAAAGAATAATTGAGCAAAAGCACTAGAACCTGCTTGAAGACCTGCAAGTAGATGGAAATTGAATAGACAAGTGTATCAAGTATTGCCAAAATATCTGAAGGGGACCACACTTGCTAAGTATCAGTCCTTTCTGATAATGCAGTCATCCTTGCTCCTACATGAGAAGTGTAACTTGTGAAATGAAGTTTCAGATGTATCATGTTGCAATTCTTCCTCCTTATTACCAGAGGCTTTATCCAAATTATTTGCCTGTGTATTGTCATGCCAGTAAGATAGTCAGGTTTCAGTAAGCTTTCCAGGTGGTCGTCTTTCTCAAAGTCTCTGTGCCTAATGCAGAGAGGTGCTGAATTGGAGAAGACTAATAAAAAGGGGAAAAAATATGCCAGTGCTATATTCACTGCATATACTTCCCACCTCACTTCCTAGGAGGCTGGCTTAGATCTGAAATGCAATGTTGGGGCCTTGGTGGTGGTTTATACCCCCCCAAAAAAAGAGCAGTAATAAATATCAGGCTGCACTAGGCAAGTGGTAAAACAGATCAGCAGGTAGAAAGAGCAAAAATCAATTCTAGTGTGGAAGGCAATTCCTCTAAACAGGAAATCCTGTGGAGAGAAGTACCATTGTTCATAAAGTGTTTCTCTTTCTTAGCTAATTAAAAAACATTTTTTGTAGAACAGTTAGGCCTTAGGTGGCTGGGATACAAAATCCAGTCACGTGAGGCTTGATGAATTAAAGTCACAGTTTTTCTTGCCTATTTGGCTTGCAAAATTTCCCCCATGTTTCTCTTATTTAAAAAAAAAAAAGCTTGCAGACAATATAAGATGTTTTGACGTCCTCAGAAGCAAATTAAAGTAAGAAGGAGAAGTTTAGAGAGTCGTATGGAAATGAGAGACATTTTTCCATGCAGATTTTAAAAAAATAACCTTTGATGTCCTATTTAGGCCTAATAATAAACAGCACAAAGATATTCAGGTAAAGACATAACTGTGCGTAGGAAGGAAACATCTACAACATTCACAATTAGTCATAGTTAATGTTATATCTGCAGCTTGGATGCACCATGCCAGATTTTCCTTTGGTGTGACTGTAGCTTCTTTGACTTTGATAAAGCTGGACTGACTGTTTTATATCAGGTGAGGAACTGCCCCTCTGAGTCATGTTGTGAACAAGAAGAAAAGAAGAGACAAAACTTGAAGAAGGATTAAAAGATGTCTGGGTTTTATCTCATGTAAATTCTGGTTGCTTTTCCAAAGCATCATGAAGGCTTCTGTATTTTGTGATGTCTCATGCTGTATGCAGTATTATTAAAAGTACCTGTAATGTAATTTTCCTTTAAGTAGAAATTATTTCAATTCAGATGTTAGGTACATATACAAATATATGAGAAATATGTCATAATATTTCCTTCTGTTTTCCTAGCTGGGCTTAGCCCAAAGGTTTGCCATCTTTACCCATTTCTGTAACATTTTAAGCTTGGAATGGTGCTTAATTGTCTTATGTAAAAATGTCGAAGCCTCGGAAATGTAGGGAAAAAAGCCCCAAATCCTGGACACAGTGTTTATAGGATTTAGAGGTGAAACTATACAAAATTCATGTATTTCTAGCAGCATTAGTTGTAAGATCTTGTCCATGAGAACACAATATTGCAAAATATCATCTAGTGAGACTGATGTTCTGGGAAACAGCAGCACATGTGAAGTGACTAGTCATCCTCCAGAGAGCAGTGGGAAAACTGTGCTAGAAACAGAAATGATCCCGGAGAGAGCATAGAGAAGACTAGGGAGGGGTGAAATGGATTCGCTGATCAATTATGTTAAGTAAATTCCCATATAGCAGAGCTCCTACCAACAGTCCAAGTGTTTCTACCAGCTAACGGATGTCGGATCAAATCCTGAGTAAGGATGGAACAATGGTGTTAGACTGTATGGATGGGATTCATGGACATCATAAGTGAGATCCCACCTGGCTTTCAGTTGGTGAAAGAGGTGGCTTTTCTATAGGTTCTGTTTAATACGTGTCAGCCCCATGCAGAAGTTTCAGATATCTAAAATGGCAACTAAGATGGCTTCTAATGCCTGGATCCCACTGTAAGACATTGATTCAGTTGCATCCTAGCTGCTACTGCAGAAGGCCTGAAGAAGGCTGCAGAATGTCCATCACCATGTGGTCATCTCAGACACAGTAGGGAATCTAAAATGACACTAGACATCTATATATAGGCAAATGAATGGAATCCCAGGGGTCACCATCTAATTCAGCTTTATGAAAGTCTTTTATTTTCAATGAAGTGGAATGGTTACTTCCGCAGTCCTATTTTACACGTCTGTTAGGATGGGATAAATGGATGTTACTCTCAGAGGACCCTTAACGCTTCCCAGTGGCAGAAGATGCCTATGTTTAAGTAACTGAATCCTACCCTAAGTGTTCTGGGTGAGTTGAATTGCTGTTTCAGTGCCACTGACTGTACTGCTTAAACTGGAAATTCAGATTATAATGGGAATATAATTGTTTTCTGACTGACCTCCAGCTGCTGCTCCAGAAGAGTGTAAATGGTACATCAGAGCTGCCAGCTCTGTGGGGGCATTGGGTCCCTAGGTGTATCATAGATGTTCAGCACCTTCACCTAAGTATATGACACCTAAATTTAAGTGACTGAATCAACTCCCTAACATTCATTAGTGTTAGAATGAGAGGAATCACACCCTAAATAAGTGTCTAGACATAATTCTTTAAAAAGAGAAAGGTATTTATATCACAGAAATTTTGGTATTTAGATATGCCCTTCTAGTTCTAACGTACTTACTTCACAAATAATACTTCTGTGAGACATTATTTATGGTCCTCAATAACTGAAGTCACTGCTGTTTCTTGGTTACCATGTTAATAACTATATTAATATATAATATTATAACAACTAAATATAAAACTGGTCACAGAGTTTATTTATTGATTGCCATATCTAATCACATTGTGGGTATAAGTAGGGAGGTATAGAATAGTTTTTAAATACTTAACAAAACAAATAAACCAATGCCTTTATCAAAGACATTTCCAGGAGGAAAAGAATTCATAACATATAGTCAGAATTGAGCTATAATTGTTTGAAATTAATATACATAAGGAATTCTTTTTCATCACATTATTTTAGAATGATTTTGGTTGACGCTGGAACAATATTGCTGAATGTTTTTAATAGCAAAACTTCCCAGAAGATGATATAAAAAACTGATCTTGCAGTCACCACATATATGACATAAAAATTATTCATTAAGTAATCAAATTGAGTTCAGTAGCACTGGAACTGAATATAGTGGGACTGGGGCTGGATTATTTTTTCTTTTTTTTTTTTCAGAAAAAGCTTTTTTCTTTCTGCAAATGTAGAATTTAAGTGACTGAAACTTCTTGAAAGTGTATTTTTGGTGAATTGTAGAAATAACTTAAAAGCAGAAAAAGTTACCACTCTTTTTATCATGTCTTCCAAAGAAAATATTATTATTATTACTATTATTAGTTATATTGGTATTAGTATTAGTATTAGCACTAGTACTAGTATTAATACTACTACTATTACTATATCATCATCATCATCATCATCATCATCATCATCATCATTATATTACCTCAGTATTTTTGTGTAGCATTAAAAGCAGCAATCAAAATTGTGAAAGGAAATGAAGCCTGGTTCTTTAGGCTGATTGAATCATTTTTCTTCAACCAGAAGGAAATTTCAACTTTTTGAATGGAGTGAAATGTTCTGAAGAAATATATATGGAGTTAATCTGAATTTTTTGGTTTGTCCATTGAACTAAATTAATCATGTACCCTGAGAGCATCAGAACAGATTGCTGTTTCTAAATGACACTTTATGCAAATCAGTCCGATATTTGTTTTATAAGCGTCTTTTTATCTGTCGGTGGAGAAATGTATTTGACTTAGTATATAAACATATAGCTTGTAAGTTTTCAGAATTTTATGCAAATCCAAATCAAACAGAATTAGTTCATTTTCAATTGCAGTAAAATGTTGCTAAACTAATACGCAGGTGTACTGTCTGGAAAGAGGCCAGAAAAAATTCTTGAAAAGTTGCACAGTGAAATCATAAGAATTTGCAAATGGTAATGGATCGTGCTTTTAATTATACAAAGCGGTATGCATATAAGCAGGCAAAAGCGGTTTTAATCATGGCTGAGTGAGTTTGAGGAAATGCCTTCTTGTTTTAAGTGTTTTGTAGGCCACAAATCTTCTCAATCTTTTTGCTTTTTTTTTTAATAACTCAGATTGTTACTGACATCCTTTTAACACATAACAGTTGCTGTCTTTAAGGTAAAGCTTTTCCTGAAGCAGGAAAAGTACTGTCTGAGGACTAAACAGGTATAGGACTCTGAAGAAGTCTGAATGTTTACTGAATTTATTTGAATAACTTTGTCCCATAAATTTGGCTCTTATAGAAATACATATGGATTTAATCCTCCACTTCAGTACAACAGTTTTACACTGGTGTAACTTCGTTAGAGTTGCAATGGTGTACAGTTGGAATAACAAAGTGGCGAATCAGACCCACATGTGTTTCATATCCCCTGAGAGTTGTATATCACGTGCTTCTTGGATCTGGTGCATATGGAGTGCCATGTAATATCTGTGGGACAGATACTATATCATGTTAGTTCATGTGAGCCAATATATTATCACATATATTGTGCTGTATAAAATATGTACTCTGCAGGCTCAACCTCTGAAAGGGGAGGAAAAGTACGATAAAGTTATGCAAAATCTGCAATTGAAATAAGCGGTAAGTGCTTACAGCTCTGCATGTGTTCAGGTATTTGAGATAAGGAGTCAAGGCACTGGTCCAGTGGTTAGGGATGGTTCACCTCTACAAGCACAGCAGTGACTGAACCCAGTACTGATTTTCAGTGAATACAGAGAAGTGAAGAACTTTGCTCATGGAAGGCCATCACCGCTTCTAAAAAACATCTGAATGAGTTTTTGAGGGTTTTGTTCTGTTTTGTTTTGTTTTGTTAAAATCCCAACCAAGCTATGACCCAGCCCAAGCCTGTTTATGTTATGAGATCTGACAGGACTATAGCACAAGGCAACAAGACTTGACTAACAGCTGTAGAAAAACACTGCAGAGGCCTGATCTGTGTACAAGATTCACAGCATATGTTAAATAGTTATTGTGTACAATGGAATGAATTTAATTGTATTTAGCCATGCTGTAATTTGCGAACCAATTGTTAAAACATGCTGCAGGATGTCAAACTCATATTTTTAATAAGCTGGGCAAACTATCAAGTGGTCAATGTTCTTGTGCTTCAGCCTTTTTTGATTAGTTGTCTTGCAGGCGGATTTGGACAGTTATATGGAAACAATACAGGGATGAACAAAGAAGGAACTGGAGTGATAATTTGAGAGAGTAACTGGGAAATTGGTCAAAGGAGAAAAAAGCATGATGTAGATGGTTCACGGCATGTTGCTTTTTATCCTGTTCACTTAAAAACAATGTGCTGTAATTTATGAGTAGAGAGACCTAGTTAATCCTTGCTTGGTTTATGTAGATGCTTGGGTGTCCAAAAGCCCTAAATCAGTTTTATAGTATGCATTACATGTACTGTTGACTGGCTGACCTGAATAAAATGAAGTTAACAAACTGGTTTTGATTAACCGTGTCTGAATGTAGACATTTAGCCTATTATTAAATTTAGAAGCCATTGGTTTATATTTTGTTTTATTGCTAATCATCTTTTACATTACTGTCAGAGTTTCCATAATGTTCAGTTAAAAAACAAACATTGTGCACAGATAAATAAAAGCTCTCCAGGCTTGTGAGAATAGCATCGACTGTGTTTGGAAAGCACCCATTCAACTGCATTGTATTGCTATGGAAGAATTACTACCAGGGACAAAAGACATCTGAGTCTCTTTTCTCTACAGCAGACTGGATGGATGGTCTGTCAGTTTGACCAATACAGCTCCACTGGGTTTACTTATGACAACAAAAACTACTGGAAGCACAGCTGCCCTGGCCATTCATCCTGATAAATGAGCATTGTCCTAGTCATTGCTTACGTGTTCATTGCAGTATTTCTGTTTGGAGGCTTAGAGCAGCACTAAAGGTATCCCAGGCTGGGCTTTCATGGCTGCTGAACACTTTGACATTAAATAATTAGAGCTAGATACATTGGCTCCATCTCTACTAATAAAATAACCGGGGCTGGCATGGGCCCAGGAGTTGCCACATGATCATATTGTTTGTCAGCACACAGTCTCGGGCATGCTTTTCACTTGTGCCAAGAAGCTGTCTTCCAGGCGATGCTTGAACAGAGACCGAAGGGTAGCATATACCAGAGGTGGTTCCCAGAAAACAGTTCGGATGTACCACTTGGTTTGGGGAGTAAGACGGTACAGTTGTATGGATGAAAGCTCTGCGATGTCAGTTGGGCAGAGAATAAGTCATGGTTCATTTTTATCACTGCTGTAAATGGGGCCGTTAAGATGCTTTCCGCAGAGAGGCACGGCTGAAGCTCCTGAGGTACGTACTGCCTGGGAGGAGGCCCTAAGTGATCTGTTTGCATGTGTTCCTCTCTGAAAGGGAAAACATACAGTCTGAATAGCTATTGTGCTTCAGGATGCTTACAGAGGGCTTAGTTTGCATCTGAAATCTATTTTTCCTGATTCTGTACTTTGAATATGGCAACTCATTAACATATCAAGTATCTTAATGTGTGTTACCAGCAAAAATACAAACTGTAAATTAAAATCTGTTTTGCATTGAACCTGTGGGACTAGAGTATTCCACTCCAAATCCAGTGTTTCCTTTGAGTATTGTCGTGGTTTAACCCCAGTTGGCAACTAAGTTGGCAACTAAGCACCCCACAGCCGCTCGCTCACCCTCCCCCCACCAGTGGGATGGGGGAGGGAATCGGAAAAAAAAAAGTAAAACCCATGGGTTGACATAAAGGCAGTTTAATAGGACAGCAGAGGGAGAGAAAAGAATAACAGTAATGGTAACAGGATATATAAAGTAAAAGTGATGCACAATGCAACCGCTCGCCACCCACTGACCGATGCCCAGCCAGTCCCCAAGCAGCGATCGCTGCCCCCCAGCCAACTCCCCCCAGTTTATGTACTGAGCATGACGTCATATGGTATGGAATAGCCCTTTGGTCAATTTGGGTCAGCTGTCCTGGCTGTGCCCCCTCCCAGCTTCTTGTGCACCTGGCAGAGCATGGGAAGCTGAAAAGTCCTTGACTAGTGTAAGCACTACTTAGCAACAACTAAAACTTCAGTGTTATCAGCATTATTCTCATACTAAATCCAAAACAGAACACTATGTCAGTTACTATGAAGAAAATTAACTCTATCCTAGCTGAAACTAGGACAAGTATGTGAAAGGGCTGGGAGGGATCGCCTGCTAACAGAGACTAACCTCACCATATCTCAGATTGATTTCCAGCTTCCATTTCAGGGGAAATATCTGAATATTTTCCCCATAAAAGTAGTCAAAAGAGAAACAAAACAAAAAGTGGTGTGCTAACAATTAAGGAAACATCCAGCTAAAATTGAGAAGGGAAGATAATGGCACATCACATACACCTTTCACACAGCATGAGTTGACCAAGTCTTATTGCATGTACCTTCACAGCCACTGGTCTGGATTGGTTTCAAGTCTGTAATTGTGGAACAGGACATACACATTTGGACAAAGGTGGTAAAAAATCATTCATTGTCTGTGCCCTGGATCCTCCGCTCATTTATCAGACCTTTGTGAGTATTGTTTGCAGTTCCCTTGAGACGTACATAAGAACGCAGCCCTTATTGCCTCCAGCCTTCGGTCCTCCTCAGCTGAGATTCAACTTGCATATCTTAGAGTAAGCCTCTGCTAACAAACCATCCCCTCCAGCTTCTTGACATCCACAAAATAAATGCTGCATCTCACAAAAGAAAGCAAAGCTCCTAGGAGGAGCAATTGCAATGAGTCTCTTACCTCACTGCAGCCTAGGGTCTGCAGAGCTTAAAATGTGGTGAGAGTTGGGAACACACTTCTTCACTAATACGTCAGGAGGGGATTGCTATTTCTGTATCACCACACCTGTTGAGTGCAAACAGGACCTATTCCTGCAAACAGGAGAAACGTGAATGCTGCAAGAGTGAAAGAAGTCCTGTTTTCTGTCTGACCATCCAGTAAAGTAGACCTACCTTTACTGTCCATCTACATCCTATTCGTCAACCCACTACCTCACTGGAGGCCATGGGGAAAGCTGAGGTCTCCCATTACTGCTTCTCTGAGGAACAGTCGAGCAGTTAAGCAATCTGAGCCGAGAAACATGCTGGATGGAAAACGGGCAGATAGATAAATCTGATTGAGCAGAAAAAATCTGTGTTCAATGGATTTTATAAATGGGGAAAGTTTTATTTTTATAGAAAGCTCAAACATGGAACTGATGAATTCTTTTACTGTCATAGAAGCAAGTTTTCTCCTGAGAATGCTTCGTGCACCTCTGCCCAGCTGGAATATTTTTTTTTTACCTTAATATCTTAGCAGAACATCGTTGGACTGTGTCAAGCAGTTCAACTTTTTTGTGTAGAATTTTTTTTCCCAAAAAATCTGAAGATGAAGATTTACTGGGCTTGCCTTTCTAAAATATATTTTACTGCATCATCATGACATGTGAATTTCAAAATAAATGAATTTGTATTATCATAGACTGCAATAAGTACATCCTATAAAGTTCATGGATTTCACGGCCAGAATAATGTTATATTATTCAATATATTTTTATTATGCAGTATATATATGGTAAATTTCAAACAATTACTTCTTCTTGCATGTGATACCTTGTGGTTGCTTAACCTGTAGTTGCAGGAAGAGTCTTGACTGAAGATACTAAGAGGAAAAAAGATATCAATTCGCTGTGTAATTTGTTCCCTTGAATACTTTTGAAAATGAGTACTTTTTCCTACTTTGAATTTTCTGCCTTAAGTTTATACTTATGTGTAGGTAGGTATGTTATCAAACAAGAGCCTGCCTATTAAAAGTTTCAAGTGTTCCCTTTTGACTTTGGGACTCTGCAACTTTGGAAATATTAAATTTTGAGACATTAACAATGATATCTAATAAAATAAAAGTTATGAAAGTTATAAAACTCATAAAAATGTAGTGGGATCATTCTCATAAGTTCAGCTGTAGCTCAGTTATAAAAAATTATTATCTGCCCAAATTAAATCTCAAATAGAGCAAATCCCTTTTCTGTTTATGAGAGTATAGGTAACAGTGGGAAAAAGAGCATCATCTGACAGACTTGATTATCCTGCAGTAGGCCTGAAAGTCATAACTCTATATTCCAGAGAGGTGCATATGATGGGGTGATGTCAAAACACCTGGGTGAAACTCTGTCAGCTCCTTGTCTTCTGTTTGTGTGGTTCCTGTGTGGCTGTCAAAAAGGCTGTATAGCGTGTAGGTTTTAATAAAAGCAATGAGTGAAGGGAATGAAGCAATTGCAGAGCCATTCAGTTGAAAGCGGGTCCTTCACAAATGATTGGATAATTAAAAATATGAATGTAGCTAATCCATGTTGACATTTTTATAGCCTTTACATGAAACAACCTTTAAGGGTATGGTGGAGTAGAGAGATAAGATTCTACGGGAGGACCACTGGCAGTTGATCACAGAAAAAGAAGGTATCATATGAAGAAAATGCTGGTTTAAACAGAGCATAAGAAAATAAACTGGATGCCTAAAAATAAACATCAATGGGAATCTCCTACATGAAAAATCACTGCTAAAGTAGTTGTAATCATAATGATGAATCCGTAGCAACAAGCAGTAAGCTATCCCAGGGACAGCTGAGGTGCAGAGTTGCACACCCTTAGGTGACATGGAGACTGGCAAATAGTGGGCAGAAGTGAGGACAGTATTCTGTCTTTCTATCACTCATGTAACTTCTGCACTTAATACAGCCACTTCGGGCATGCTCTGTCCATTCCCCATGTCCATGTTTTATAACACTAAAAGATTTAAGAAGCAGCAAAATAATAGTTCACGATTTGGAAAATAAAGCATAAAGGAGTTCAGTGATAACCAAATAAACAGATATATTAAAACACATCTGTGTGTACAGAGAACAAAATATTTAATATTCCAGCATTCTTCAGTGTAACAAAGAAAAAGGATGAAAGAATACAATAGCACAGAATTTGAAGACCAGGAGAAAAATAGAAGTATGCAGCTTGATTTTCACAGTGATGCAATTCACAGTGAGTGTTGTGCAGTGAGGACTGTAATGGGTTTGACATCATGTAAAATAAATAAATGATGGAAGTCTTTCTAACAGATAAACTCTAGCTGTCAGCTGATAAACTATGGGGCATGGTAAACAAGCTCTGGTGCTCCATAATGCTTGGTATAAGGTATTTGGCCTGTGCTATTCAACAGACAAAATCTTAATATCATGCCTTGGAAGATGATGGATTCTTTGTCTTTTCGTATTGTTCATGCTTGCAGGACATTAAGACATTTGAAATCAATCAGACAGAAAGTCCAAAAGAGGTTGTACACACAGGTTGTTTCTAACCAGTGTTATGGTATATGAGCTGGTAATTGTTAGGCACCCCTGGGTTAGAACAGCATAAAATCTTTAGTGGTAATATCAAGAACTCTATGAAAATATAAGTGACAGAGGAAGGACTCTCAAATTCAGGAGTTTTTGTGGTCTTTGCTTGACCCCAACCATACGTTAAACTAGTCCTTGAGAATAATTTAATATATCAAGAGATCTCCTCAGCTGCCCATGACTTGCTCTCTCAGTTCATGGTACCTGGAGTGCATGCTGCTGTGCTTACATTCTCTCCCTTTTACCTCTTCCTGCAAACTGGGCCAGGCTCTCCTTCCAGCCAGGGAATTTGTTGTCACTACAAAATTAAAGGCAAACCAGGTCCTAGTCTCTCTTGGTTGAATTGGGTCGGATAATTCATAACAGTAGTCAGTGAGAATTTGTTATGAGTGACCTGTACAGAATCTAAACTGTCACAGCACATAATAATGAAAAAAAGGGAAAACAGACCAGAAAAAGTTATTCTTTATAAAAGAGGTAATGCAATTCTGAAATGTGCTGCCCCAGGATGTTGTGGAGGCAGTGTCAGCAGGTTCAAAATAGGATTAGTCAAATTAATGGACAACAGTTCGTTAACAGATACTGGAAGGACCAGACAGGTATGTATTCTCTGGCATCCCTCATATGATGGCTATGGGGTATGGGAGTTTTTGAAGGGTATGTACTACAAAAAGTAGCCGCGATCATGTGCTGTCATGTGTGTCTCCTTTTGGCACTGCTGGGGACAGCGGGGTTAGATGGTCTGAGGACAAGTTCTTTGCCCCAGGAATGCAAGAAAAAATAGTGAGGGAACACTCATTTTGAACAAAATTCTGCTTTCAGTGTTAATCCAGAGGAAGACTGTGAACATGAGTGGAGGTGCGTTAATTTTACATTTGCAAATAACTGCAGAATATAAACCAGTACATTGAAATTTCAAAGACTATATAAAAAATGTGGCACAAAATATCCCAAAGTAGAAAAACCTTTGAAGAAACCTTGATTGTATTCCTTTAGGAGGAGTAACTTCTATGTGCATAATATTCTCCTTATTTTTTCATGATAAGAAAAAGAAATAATAGCCATTTCTCATCTGTGTAAATTGACAGAGGTCACTTGAATTCAGGATAAATATTCTGCTATGCACAAGCTGAACAGATGACTTAAAATTTGTAAGTCCACAACTCTACATATTACCTCTCAAAGGTATTAATCAACTACCAAGCTAACCCTGAAATCGTGGAAACTTTGGCAGAGGGTGGATCCCCAGAAATTTAAGTGAATTAGTCTCATTTCATGTGGAAAACCGGAAAGAAATATGCATACATTAAGGAAATATGCAAGCTAATGTTCTAGATATTTATTGTTTCCATGTGTTTATTTCTAAACAGAGTAATTTAAGAAAGTCACTTTGGGCATATGGAAAAAATATAGAAAAAAATCTGACCTACAAATAGGGAAGCAAACCTAAAATGAGAAGCTTTTTGAGCTTTTTCTTCAGTTCTTTCTGTCTACAGGAGTGATTTTTAATAGAAAGTTCCTGAGGCCATTGATGTTACTGATCAGTGTGCTGACTGATCGTATTTCTCTCTTTCTGCTTTCTGCATTTCCCTTCCCTTCCCTTCCCTTCCCTTCCCTTCCCTTCTTGTCCTTTTCCCCTTCCCCTTCCCTTGTTCTGCCTCCTAGCATTCCAGGTGGCACTGCAGAGCCTTCTTCCGTGGCCATCTCCCTCTCTTTGACCCACTTTGGGTTATTTTACACACCCAGCGAAACTTTTCATGCTTACAGCAGAATCAACCAAAGTGTAACCACTCACTTGCCTTCCCACTTGTCAGCACCTGCAATAGCACCTGCTCACCGATGCCTATATTCACACGATTTTGGTATTGAAATTTCAAATTTCACGATGGATGTTATTTTTCTTATTTTTTTAATTATCTTCTGATTATTGTAATTGCTTTCTCCATTGTGACTTCAAAACCCATTCCTACCTCTTCGTCCAATTGCCAAAATATTACATCAGCCCTGCTTTCCTTTCCTTTTCCTTCACAGCAGCCACTCCAAATGCATTTTCCAATATTCTTTTTGTCCACTAATATGAGCAGTGAATGAGTGGGAGTGGCACGGTTATGTTGCACAAATGCTATCTGTGCCTTTTGTTCCTCCTCAGGTGTAACTTGGGACTTTTCTAGATTCTGTGTTCTCAAGCATTGTCCATTTGATGGCTCAGAAGTGAGATGTTTCCTCTGTAGTGGAAGAGAGGAGGTTGTTTAACTTCTCTTGTGACTATTCCATGTGGAAATCTGCTTCTAGTTAGTGGATGCCTTCTTGTCAGTCAGGTGGTGTAATCTCACACTTCTGGTACTGAAGAGGATCTTTAGGAATGACTTTGAGATGA
This sequence comes from Balaeniceps rex, assembly GCA_013401315.1. Taxonomy (NCBI): domain Eukaryota; kingdom Metazoa; phylum Chordata; class Aves; order Pelecaniformes; family Balaenicipitidae; genus Balaeniceps; species Balaeniceps rex. Next base: position 70,581 of record VYZW01014004.1, on the reverse strand, counting down.
TTTATTATGAGTGGGTATTCTCCATTAAGTAAATAAAAAAATTATGTACAAACATAACCAGGGAGGCAGGGGATGCCATAGCCTGTGCCATTCCTGATAATAATTCCCATAGAGCTCAGCCCCGTACAGCAGGCAAACAGCTCAGCCAGAAAAAGCTGTACTGCTGGACTGACCACACAGTCAACCCAACCCTAGTAATGTGAACTGTGTGAACAATATTGAAAGGAAGAACTGGAAAAGATGAACTGTAAAGATAATTCTTTTCTTTCCCTATCTTTACAGATTTGCAACTAAAACACACTGAACTGAACACCAAAGATTTCATTATTGGTTGCAGTATTACGGAAATGTTTGAGATCCTTGGGATCCTGTTGTGCTAAGTGCTGTAAAAACAAAGAAAAAGATACCTGGAGGCTGTAAGACAAAAGACAACAGATAGCTGTAGGGGAGTGGGGAGTACAGGGAAACTGTAAAATAATTTTGGTCATCATGACAAACAGTGATCTCAGCACTCTAGCATTCTTACTAGCGTTAAGAGTTTTGTAGACATCATGGAAAATGTTGGGTGGAAACAAAACTCCTGTTTGTTATTATAAACAGAGCGTTCAGAAATCTTTTTGTGGTCTGTTACAATGGTAGAGCAATCCATTTTAAATTGACTGATACCAAGTTTCCTCACTGTGTAGCAATGGGACGGGTAACTTAATACAGATAAGTAGAGCACTGGGGTTGTGAGCTTTGTCTCACAAACAAAATTCCAAGTGAGGTACACCAGAATAAATCTTACCGAGCAAAATGTAGCTTTGCTGATACATAAGCCTTGGGCCAGGACAAAGACTGTAGTTAGGACCATGCAATGTCATAGGCATGGTGTTATAAAAAGAAATTTATTTTACAATATAAAATAGTAACTCCAGATAACTTTATAGAAACTAAACTGCATGTGTTCTTTGAAATGCCTGGGACCGTGGACTTTGGCTGCAGGCTCCAGGTCCACACAGAGGGGAAAGGGACATGGCTGAGTCAGAAACCTGGAAGAAACCTTGTTTCTCCTGCCATTATCACAACTGTATTGGAGGGGCCAAAAAGGCAACTTGCCAAATCAACAGACATGTTATTACCAGTTTCTGCTCAGCATACTCTATTCCCCCTGCAAACACGGGTCTTGTGCTTCCCATGAGGTGAGTCTTCAAGTAATAAAACTCCATCAGGACTATGATCCTAATGCAACTGAATAGCAATTTTCTGACAACACATCATTTTTTTGGAAAGGAAACTGCAGGTTCTCTGTTTCACTTCTGCATTAAAAAAGCAGCAGGTTTTAGCATAAAATTGCTTTTCAAACCATGTATAGCACTTGGAAAAATATTCTAGATGGTCAAAAGACAAGTGAAATATTTCAACATACCCAATTTTTCTATCAATGTTTAAATTCCTGAACAGGAACACATACATCCTAAGTGGCACAGTAATGAAACTACTGGACTCTTTCTGCTCGACTCTGTAGAAAACCTAAAGCACTGGGGTACTGCAGGAGTTAACAGCAGAAGCTAAAGGTCTGTTTAGTTGTGGATGTCTAAGATGAGATCCAGAATAACACGAAGTTGCACGGAACACAACTAATGTGAAACATCTAAATCCAAGAATAATAACCGGTATTGTTATAGGGTCCTAAATATTCTGGTAAAAGCTTTAAGTGTCTACAGTTCTGCTGCAGCATGTGCTTTAAGACACTTTTTGCTGCAGCTAAATGTTTTGAAACCATGTCCCCAGAAGGCCGTATAGCTTTTACACAAGAAAACAACGCATGGTGCCCGAGCTGCCTGATGTATAGGCAATGTTAAATCCAATATGGAGAATAACAGCCACAGCTACACTTAAAATACAAGGTCGAGGGAGAAGATGGGGAATTCAGATCAGCAGCTTCTGCTTCTGCTTCCCAGGACTGTGGGTCGCCCAGCAGATTACACAATCGGACTTCGTTAAGTGTCTGTCTGGCCCCATGAATCTTGAATTCTTGGCTGCGGCACAGAACAGATTTCAACACCTTCCCCCTTTCCTCTCTATGCGTACATGCTCGCATGCTTGCACAAACAAAGCATGGTGCATAGCCTGCTGTTCAGAGCACTGGGAAATGGGAGCTGAGGATTCAGGCTCTCTGTAGCTGAAGGGGGAACTGAACTCCAGGTATGTTCCTCCTGCTTCTGCGCTCTCCTTACAAGGCTATGGTGGTGTAAAAATTACCTCTTCTCCAAGGTTTCAGAATGAGTGAGGCAGTCATGGTTCTATGCATGTTACGAGGAACGGGTGAATCTGTATTTGAAGGAAAAATTAGACTGACACCACAGCTGAATTAATAGTTTCAAAATAAATTGTCTAGAAAAGAAAGCTAATGTGGAATAGCCTGTGTGTCTGGTGGAGCTTGCCACGCATATCTGAGTAGTGTAGTGCTCAACTGATAGAGTTCTGATTAGTGCAGTCGACATCAACCTATGGCTGAACTGGTTCTTCAAACATTGTCAAAGTAGCCCTGGTCTGGGTTGTCGAGTGCCTCTCTAAGATCCAACAAAAGCAGGAACAAAGCACCGATAATTGTTACCATGTTTATTTGATGTTTCTTAGTTTCATAAAATAATTATGTTCCAATGAAAAAAAAATGCATAAAATACATGAATTCAGGATTAAGATGGGAGTGTTGTCAGTGCAGCTCTCACAAGGTAAAACAGATACATAATCCAAATGCAAATCCTGGGCAGATGGCAACTGTTTTTTCTTTTTGGTCCCTACTTATCTTTCTGCTCTCAATTCCCCATCCTCCTCCCTCTCTTCTTGTTCCTCTGGTTAGGGTCCCGGATCATCTTGGATACGGTTTTTAAAATGGCTGGAAAGGGGCAAATGCTGGACCAAATGAGATGGCTAATTTATTCTAATCAAATTCAAAACACTTAATTAATGCAAAGTTCAGATTATAGAAGTCAGCCAAGTCTCTGTTTCTGTTGGAACCTTAGCATGTAGATTTCTTTACTGTTTATAATTTTTAACCGTACAAATCCATCAGAAAAATATTATTCCTCTCCATTTCTTTTTTTTCCCCCCAGATAAAAAGATTAGGGCTTTGGGGGCAGAGGAGGGTCTTTGGGCTTGCAAAAATGAGGGGCAAAGTTTAGCTAGGAAAGTTCATTGCCTTTTTGCTAAGAAGCTAGAAATTGAATATCCATTGCTGGCTGTTAGTGTCACCTCCCGTAGGGGAGCCTGTTGTGCCATCCAAACACCTACACCCAGGAAAAGTTCTTACAGTAGACAGAAGAACTGTAAAGTCAAGCTACCTATGTTTCATTTTATTTATTACTACCAAGAGCACTTTGCCAATACCACATACCACCTCTACTGTCTGGTGTTAGTTCAGGTTCAGATTCCAGCATCCATTCGTGCAAAGCTGTTCCTGAAGAAATATACACCGATGAGCATGATGCATCGGAGCAGTATGGCTTGGCAGGGCTGAGTTGCTGACCGAGGCTTCCCTGGGGCGGGCAGTAGGGCATGGCCAGGGACTTTGTGGTGAGGAAAGCCTGTAAGCCTGCTTGAACATGCCCACAGGCATGGTCTCGGCCTGTGATTTCATAATTTGTCACTGAACCTTTCCTGCCTATCATGGGCAAAATCTGGGTTGTGACTGTTCCACCCTGGACGTGGTGTTAGGATTGTGTTCCCTCTCATGCTTGCAATGGCACAGGAGAGAAGGAGGAGAAGGAAGAAAGTGAAGAACCTTGCCTGATACAGCACAGCCTGATCCTTCCCTTTTGTTTGTTCTCTGCAGTACAAGGGAGAAGCAGCAGCCCAGAGGAATGGGAATGTGGTTCAGCTATTGCATAGGTCTCACCTCAAACTCAGATTCTGTTTCATCTGCACAACTGTGAAAATCACTCAAAAGATGCCAACATACAATATCCCAGCTTTTAATTGAGTTCTGTCTGTCCAAAGTCCTTAGGCTTTTTGAAAATTACAGCCTTATTTTCACCATACAGCTCCAATGTATCAGTCAGAGCTGAACCAAATGGCTAACATGGGTGAGCCTGATTTACTTGAAGGAATAATAATCTACTTTATTTCAAAAAAAAAGAGAAAAGAAAGAACAAGAGCAATAACAGAGCACCTCCCTGCTCTACAGCTGCAGACTCCTTCTCTGACTGATCTGTCCTTTGAGAAACTCTTGCGGGCTGTTCCTGTCCACCACTCCTGTCTAACCGCTGGAGCTGACTCCCTCCAGATGGCTTCCAAGGATCACTGGGCAATTAGCCTTTGTCTCTTGAGCTAATATCAACACAACCCACCTGGATCTTTTTGACAGACCTACCTGCTATTGGGGCAGCAGAGGACTGCAACTGCACCAGCAAATGCCTGCAAGAGTTTCTCAAAGGACAGATCAGTCAGGGAAGGAGAAAGAAATAAAAGGCAAAGCGATCCTTCGCATTCTTGTGTGGTACATTTGCTCACCCATTCATGCCATGTATAATATTTCACTTACAGAAGGCTGCGCTGGAGAGGTCAGCAGAGTAGACTCCTGCCTGAACACAATGAAATATAACAAGAAGTACGAATTGTTAATTTTTTTTTCATAATAAAAAAGAGTAACCCATGTGATGCATGAATAATGAAGTTCTTTTGTGTCATGCAGCACATGAAATATTTAAAATCCCAAATTAGCTTCAATATACTGGTGAGAAAACAGCAGTGAGCTCAGAGGTTTGCAGAAGACTGCAGTGATTCAGTTAGGTAGCATGAATTTTACTTAAGGCTTTTTCAGAAGCCCAGAACAAAAAAGAATGTCTGGGAAAGGCTTAACAAGCAGAGGGACAGAACTGTATTCTGTGATAAATTGTGTACCTAATGACTAATGACAGTGCTTTTTGCCTTTTCTTTTCATTTTGGGTCACAAATAAGCAAAATAATTAAGCAAGTCATCTCAAAAGGGAATTCTTTTTTTTCTCAGTGAGCGTCACTGAGGACTGTATTTTTTCAGCTGCACTGATTCAGAGTATTTTGTATCACCTTTTACAAAGCCAAACAAAGCTTAATGGTATTTCCATTAAATTTCAATTGAAATACTTCCAAAACAGTTCTTCCATAAAGTTAGGCTATTTGTCCTGATACAGCTCTCTGATAAGACCTTATCTGGAATAGCATGTACTGTTCTGGTAAGCATTTTCAAGAAAGCAGAAAAGTCCAGCACAATAAGGGGAATTAAATTCTTATCAGATGAGATGGAAGTACCAAGCTTATCCAGTGCAGGAATCAGAGGCAAGGGGTACACACTCGCTGTCTAGTAGTGTATCAGAAAGGGATGAATACGCACAAAAAACGGCTATTGGACAGTGTTGGCTCAGGAGCAAATTGAGATGACATGGTCATGAAGTCTGACACAGAGAATTGAAAGGGTTTTAAGCATCACGTTGTTGGATGACATTCCAGTGGATGTAAAGGGCTTTATTTAGTTTTAGGGCAGAACTTGCTCACTTCACAAAAGAATTTGCATAATATAATTCCCTCTGATGAAAATGGATGTTCCTCTTAGTCACACAGCCCCAATGGTAGCAATGTCCTAATAAATGTATTTTCTACCATCTCCAATCTTTTTAAATGAGAAATGAGGATTTTTAAAGTGAAGCCAGCCAAACTGGGCAGGGCAAATATTGACTCTCTCTGAGGAGGACACATTATTAAAAACACAAGCAAATCTGTCTCTCTCACCATGCAACCATTCCATGGTAAACCAAAAAGCATCAGGTTGCATCAAGGAAAAAAGAGGAAACTCTGATTTAATGGCTCAGTTTCTCTTCCCATTGGTGTTAATAAGTAATGACTGTGAAATAAATAGAATTATATCAATGACACTAGAATAAAATCCAGCCTTTGTATGAGAACAAAATAGGGGGGAAAAATCTCTCTTTTATGTGTGATACATTTAACTAACTACTTACTGAAATTGGTGAAATACTTTTGTCAATTGGGTGTAAAATTATAGCAGAAAATGTCGTTTACACTATAAAATACTGAAAAAACTTGCAGTTAGTTTTTTTGGTGTGACATAAAAGGTTACCAAGTTTGATCATATCCAAGTAAAAGTTTGTCTTTCCAAAATAGGCATTTTGATGAGAAGAGTTCCATTAATTTTCAGCCAATGCAATTAACATGCAGGACTTCAAAGTTACACGCATGTTGCTGGAGAATTTTATAAAAACTTGCAAAATTGTCAGTTCTTGCAGGTGGACTTTGCGATAGACTAGCAGCAGCTTTAAAAAAAAGAATTAACCCTCCTTAACTCCATTTCTGAAACCAATGGTCCCTGTAGGTACTTTCTAGAGCTTTTCCTGTTTCACATAGACTTTATTCTAATGTATTATATAAGAAAATACTGTTTTCTACCTTAAGTGATAAGTAAGATTATTTCTCAGATGTTGTTTGCTGTTAGTATAATAACTCGAGTAGGTTCCTTATATGGGAAAGACAGATTTTAGGGGCCATTTGTTGCAGTGAAAATTGTCATCAAGAGAACAAATTAGCAAGACAGTATTTGCTATTTTAGAAAGACAGGGAATGTTATTCAGACACTGACAGTCCTCTGGATCAACAGGGGGTTTTATGCCAGCTATGCAAAACCAATGGCTTTCATGAGCTGTGAACTGATACTCTCCTCAAAGGGTTTTAATGTAGTACTTGAACAACAAATAAGAAGTCTGCAGAGTGTATTCAATTAGCATTGTGAGCTAACATGCTGCATTAATACCTATAGTTGTATAATAGTGATGTATGGTTAATATAAACCATAGATATCATATCCTTCATCCTCTCTGACAACTACCAAAGCAAGTATCCCACCTAATGAATCCACAGTTTCCTTTATTCCTTCAAGTTTGCCTCATATCTTTTTCTTTCCTCTACTTTCTGCCTGTGATGAGTCTCCAGCCCGCCCAGGGCATGGAGAAGGGTGTCTTACAACAAAATTGAGATGGTTTCATGATACCACTCCCTAGCTGTGGGTCAGAAAAGGGCTGCACAGGTAGATGGGTAAGTGTCTTGCATGTGTAAAACTGTGGACAACTTTATTTGGGATCTCCTATCATGTCATCTAGCTGGCCTAAACCCCTTGAAGACTAACCACAGAGACTGCCTGGAGCAGATGTCCAAAATCTGCTCTACAGGAAACACCCAAAGACCCTTGAACAAGACAGTGGGATCAGAGTTAATGCAGCACCACTTTCAAATGAAGTGACATGGATCTCTAATGTGCTTTCACTTTAGAAAATGTCCCTTTATCTCCTAAATCAGGAAGGTGATTTCAAAATTGTCATCCATTACTTGGGAAGATAATAAATCTTCTAAATCATGCCTTTCCTTTAAATGTTGTGCCACAAGAGTGATGGATCTCTACAGCCCTTATAAAAGCAAAACTGAATTTCATTTAAGGAATAGACCTTAGGTCTCCTCATTCCACCCCTGTTCTTTATCCATAAGAGTCTTCTTCTTCCTCCTGCCCATGGCAGAAAAACAGAAAGGTCAGTGCAGAATACATTTTAGTATCTTTTATAGTAGTATACATTGACCAAAAGTTTAAATATGGAAAGTATTACAGTACTATGGTATGTTACATGATTAGAAGCACATTTTGCTGGAGATACGATCTGTGTTACCAACAAAATAAGTATGTATAGGATCTGGTTTAACTTAGTTATCCTTTTGTCCTTTTTTTCTGCTTATTGTTATGTAACAGTTGTGATGGTGAAATGCATAATGACTATTCCGGACAGTATGATAGAGCATCATATGGCATTTATATTGGAGGGTAGAGCATATAAACATATGAAAGTCATTTAAAGATACAATTAAACTTCTAAACAAAGAACTTCATAAATATTTCATTTGAAAACTCAGCATCAACCAACTACCTGAGGGCTAAGGGGACTTTTTTTAATACAACATAATAAAGTTTTAATAAAAATGTTGTTGTTAGAGGTGCAAGTGTGTTAACTCTCTCTGACAGAGGGCTATTAAAATACATCCTTCAGTCAGTTCCTTCTTGCATTTTATTTAAACCAGCGAGGTCCTGTGAGTTTACTGCCTAGGATTATGGTAAACAACAGAAGAAATATTTACAAGTTATATTGTATTGTATATATCCATATAACCAAGTAATTTAGATAACTCTTTTCATCCTGGGGATTTTCTGCTAGTTGATATGAATTCTGAACTATCCGCATAGCCTGTGATCAGTTTTATTCAAGTTAATCCTTTGCTGCACTCAGTACAACAGAACAGACTTTCTGGGTTTTCTTTCACTGTAGGGCTAGTTCTGGATCGTCTGTTTTTCATGACCAAATCCACCATTCTAAAGATGTGGTATATTTGCCGTTACATGAAGATTTTAAATCCAGAGTAAATATGATTCTGAATCATGTTCTGTAGGAAATAAAAAAATTATGTCAGTAATGCAGAAATTATTGTGGGAGATTTATAGTATGTTATGCAAGACAGATTAGGCAGTCATAAAACCCTCTTTGTCTTTAAAAAGTAGGAACTATTGAATAAATGTGATTTTTAACTATCTTAAGTACTCCAAGCTGATATTCCTTGAATATCACTACTGTATTTCATTCCAGGATAGTGTTTTATAATAAAATTGTTAAAAGTCAGTAAAAGACATTTTAAAGTTTTGAAGTAAGTCCTGGCCCATGAGACTGCAATCCAGGGCAATCAGATGTTCTTCAATATTTTACATATTGACAGAATGGGGAAATGAGAGAGAGATATGAAAAAAGAGGCTTCACCAGATTGTAATACACAGAGAAAATGAAAAGACATTATCTGGAGATTCATTATGCTACATTAAAGCAGCCAGAAGAATGTCAAAGGTTAGGCCCTAGACTAGCCATGCTTTAATCCAGGGAATCAAGGAAGCTCAAGGACTCTAACTTAATATTTACTTTTCTTTTTTTTCTGGCAGATTAAAGTTATGTTTTGTGTTCTTCTCTTTTTGGACTGAGGTGAAGAAAGCTCAAGACACTTGCTGTGTTAAGGTGGAGAAGTATATGTGTCTATTTTTCAGGGTCAGGATGTGATTTTTCATATTTTTGCATGTTTGTTTTTTCTCCTTTTCATTTCACTAGGACACTTTTTAATAGGACTTTTCTTGATATTTGTTTGCACACATAATATTTTGTTATGTTTAAAGGTTTTATAGGTGATAGAACTGCCTATTATTAAAATTACCTAATGCTTCCTATTATGAAACCTTGATTTTGTCTACTTTTAATAATGCCAAACTGTATCTGTTTTGACTGAAGTTTTCAATGCCAAGTAGCTGTCCCAGGCTGTGCTTTTCTGGAAAGCTCCAGCCAAAATAGTTCTGCCATTTCTAGGAACGATGCAAGGAAAAAAAATGTATTTTTGCCCATGCCACTGAAGTTCTTGAAATCCTTGCTTTGAAATGTGCCAGTGCTCCTAAACGTAGGGAAAGATAAATGAAAATTTTCAGGGGGTTGGTTTGGCAAGAAAAGGTATGCCTTTGGTGGTTTTTTTGCTACTTCAGTGAAGATGCAGATAAAACCCCTTAAGTTTTATGGATTGAAAACTCCAAAGCATCCTCAGGTGTCTCAATGTCCCTAGACCTTTCTCTACTTGGTAGGCACTATCCCTCACCAAGAAACTGAGCGTGCCCTAGCTCACAGTGATAGAGGCAAAGACAGACTTTCTGGCTTATACGGACACTAAAATGAGAGCAGGGAACTGGTCTTACGTTATACTCTTTATGACAATTATCTGTTTTCAGCTATAACCCTTCTTCTGTCACAAAAAGATAAAGAAGGAACCACATGTTCAGATGCAATAGAAACAGAAGCTGAATTTGAGAAAGAAAAGGGCTGGACTGAAACAATATATCTAGAGAAACAAGGATTTAGGGGTGTAGGGGAGAGCTAAAGGACAACAAAGAGGAAACTAGAGAGAGGAAATTGAGATTACCTGGGCAAATAGTCAATAATAGGGAAAACTGGAAGTGGGAAGTGAGACATTATTAAGATTGAAAATTGAGGGCATCAAAGAGTAGGAAATTCTACTTTAAAGGTTTGCCTATGTATCATGGCACAACTTTTAGTTAGACATCCATGTGTTTTTTACTTCTAAGATCTCCGTCCCAATGAGAGGATAGAGATTATCCCTCTGGAGTTTGTATCACAGATAAGGTTGTCTTCATCATCCATTTGTTGCCAAAGTGGGAAGGAATGCAAAGCTGAAGCAAGAGATTTCAGTAAGAGAAAGGGAGAGCCTCATAATGAAGATGCATATGCTAGTCTGGACAATTGAATTCTCTTCCCATCTCAGGTCTAGATGTGTGATACTGGGGAAGTAACTTAAAACAAACTTTGCATAGATTGCTGCTAACAGAATGTGCTTCATGTTCTTGGTACCCAGCCTCAGATTGTGGAAACAAATTTGAAGAAGTGCTGAAGATTCCCAGCTGCAACTTAGGTCAATGGGAGCCATAAATCAAACCCAAGGTATTTCAAACTGGATACTCAAAATTCATGGATATTATTAACTGTAATCTCCCTGCTTCAGTTCCGCATTTGTAGCATGTGCATAAAACCCATCATCTCACATGGATATTGTGGATATAATTAATATTTGTAAAGCTTTCAAAACTATACTGATGAGCATCATAAAAGAAAACTCATGGAGAAGTTAATAAATGTCTTTAGAGAAGGGTTTGAATAGTGTGCAACAAAGATGGCATGAGGCCATCCATTGAACAATGGGACCATGTATTGAACAATGAAGTAAATATTGAACAGCTGTTCATTAAGTAAGCACCATCCAATCTGAGCACAGAAATGGCTTGGGTGCTATGGAAAAAAGCTTGTGATCATGTAATTAAAGCCTGTATCAAAATGCATATGCCCAAGACAAATCAGTTGAGGTTGCATGGGCAACCTTATTTCTAGCACGCTCTCACTTTTGCATATGACTTTAAAATGGGTTTTTAATGTTATTTTTTATACATGCATGTTCAATAAAAACATATGTTCACCTATTAATGAATACAATAAGCAATAGAGATAAAAAGATGGGGAAAATAGAAAAAACGTGGAGGTTATGCTGAAAAAGAGTGTCTATGAAAGGAGAAGAAGAATGAAGTGGATGCAGAGAAGGGGAGAATATGGCAGGATGTTCTCGTCAGTGCCTGGGAGATCTGTAGGAGAACATGGAAAGACTTTCACTCTCCATCATATAAATGCTTCATATTTCCAGTTGAAAAGTGCACTTAAAGTAATGGTTTTCAAATCAAATCCACTTCTGAAAATGAAACATGGAATTCCCATTGATTTCATCAACTGTTGAGCCTTTTAGGCAATGTTCAAAAAATCCCAGCCTTAGAGTTTTCCACATCCATTACAGATCAGCTTGTGCTTCATTGACATCCAGCTGACTTCCTAAACAATATTGCTTTTCCAGGAGCTTAGCAAAAAAGTGACTACACGTTCACAGTTATTCACTTATCCATGTGTTCCATCTCATTCAGGATCTTCCATCATGTTTCAATGATACGTTCCTGTTACAAGAGACTTAGATTTTATAGCTTATAATGCAAATATTTTTCCCTTTCCTTTTACTGTGAAATGAGTGAAGCTAAAATCATAGCTAAGAAAAAAGTCTGAAAATACTTTGCGCAAGAGTTGACATTGGAATGCAGTAAAATCATGTAGAATATATTACAGTGAGCTGTCAATAAGTTGTCCTTTGTAGTCAGAGAACTGTGTTCATTTGTTTTCTCTTCAAATACACATTTGTATCCCTTTTTTTTTTTGGTCACACACTGTTTTGCAGATCAGTTATGAATGGTCACTGAGCAATTGCTGTCCATAATCCTCTCGCTGTTAGTTTATGTTCTCTGCCTTTTGGGCTCATTAACTTATCACCTCCTGTCTAAGATGGGTACTCTTTGGTACAGTTATTGTGGTTTTTACAAGATTTTATAATAGTAAAGTTGGAACTTCTAGCTGCTCTAGCAACAGTATATAAAAAGGTTAATCCAGAGTGAATTTGTTTCAATAAATTTTAGGCTAAGACTAAACTAAATATTGCCCCAAATTGTTCTTAAAAATAAAGAACCAGAAGCACAAGGAAGAGTAAAATAAAGTGAGAGATAGACTGGGTACAGTTGCTATTCATAAATACTGATGTTCTGTACACATATCCCCATGATATTGCTATGATTTGATCTTTCCAGTGTGCATTCTAAGTAAAAGCTATGCTGAAGATATTAAAATATGTTTCTTGACCTAACCATTTAATTTTAACAGAGGTAGGGATGATTGTAATGATTTTGAGGGTCTCTAAGTCAGAACTAGAGGTTCTTTAATAAAAGCTTTTTACTTCACATAGCTTGACCTTTATACTAAGGTTTTATTATTTCTTTAACATATCCTTTCCTTACAGTTACTTGTGCTTCTATAAAATGCTAGCCTTGACTGTTTGGAATTATGAATTGTAACAATGATTTTTTATGGTACTGTTAGAAAAATAGCAAGAAAAAGCTGTTTAAAGAGACTAGTATTGCACTCTGCAAGACAGGGCACTGTATTAAATACATCAAATTTCCCTTAAATACACATGATACAACTTCGTCGTTAAACTGTTTGAAGTTTTCTTTACTTAACTTACATTATCTCAGTGGGCAATCATTCCCTGGAACATTTTGAAACAAATGGTAATTTCAGTTCTAACCAGCACACAGTCTTTCAGAAAACACTCTTTGCCAATCATCATGCCATGTTCTGGCCTATAATTTTAATAACCTTATCAAGCTAGAGAAGAAAAATGCACAAATCATGGGAATACAGTATATTCTGATTATGTAAATGAGCACTAGCAATATTATTTTCATAATATATAACCCACAAAAAGAGAGAAACTACAGAATCAAATAAAAGAAGATTAATGAACACATGTGCAATGGGCAAGTGTTAGGGTAAGTGCAGTACAAAACACCCATACTGCTTCAGGAATTTTAATTAGGCAATTATCCTTAACATGTTTCTTATGAATTTATTGAATTTTTACTTGCTTTGCATCTTAAGAAATTTGGAATTTTATGAATTCAAAGCAGAGTTTAAAGTTAAATAAAAGCAATATGAAGTAAAATAAAGATTTTTTTTTTTAGTTTATATCAGATCTCTTAGTAAATCAAATTACTTAAAAGAATAGGGCTCAACGGTGTATTTATTCTGATTCTATAGAATTCTAAAGTAACAAATTTATATTAAAATGAAACTTGAAATCTGGCCTCTTCCATCCAGATTTTTATTCAGTTTGTGAGCAGGGTTTTAATGTTCTTGGAATTTAAGGGGCTATCAATGATCCCATAAATAGTCAATCAAAGGGAAGTCTCATGATTGAACATTAGAAATTTAAACTACTTAAATCAGTTCAAGTATACATTCTTACATAGTAAGAATACACAACCATGATTTTTTTTCTGGTAGACGCAAAATCCCACAGACATTCTAAGGTCTAGTTATTGGTATATACAGTATAGTTATTTGGTATTAAGTATTCTTTTGCAGCTGCTCAGTAAAAATTTAGTTAAAGCCCTCTGATCAATATGATTTTAGAATAAATGAATCTTCTCATAAATTATTTAAGAATAAAATCACCATGTTTCTAAAAACTGCATAAGTAGAATTATTATTGAGTGGTTATAGTAGAATATGCTTCAATTTCCCCAGGTAAACAAATCCATATTGTGATTTAGTGATTAAAAATGCTTCTAAAATCAGCTTTTTTAATTTTGTTTTGCTTTGGTTTAACGCACTGGTAGGCATAACTGCCAGCAATTTGGGTTGTTCAGCCTGGAGAAGAGAAGGCTGCAGGGAGACCTTATTGTGGCCTTTCAGTACTTAAAGGGGGCCTATAGGAAAGATGGGGACAGTCTTTTTAGCAAGGCCTGTTGTGACAGGACAAGGACTAATGGTTTTAAACTAAAGGAGGGTAGATTTAGACTGGATATAAGGAAGAAATTTTTTTACAATGAGAGTGGTAAAGCACTGGACTGCGTTGCCATCCCTGGAAACCTTTAAGGTCAGGTTGGACAGGGCTCTGAGCAACCTGATCTAGTTAGGGGTTGCTCAGAGGGGGGGGGTTGGACTAGATGACCTCTTGTCTTGGTTTCAGCTAGGATAGAGTTAATTTTCTTCCTAGTAGCTGGCATAGTGCTGTGTTTTGGATTTAGTATGAGAATAATGCTGATAACACACTGATGTTTTAGTTATTGCTAGGTAGTGCTTACCCTAGTCAAGGACTTTTTCAGCTTCCCATGCTCTGCCAGGTGCACAAGAAGCTGGGAGGGGGCACAGCCAGGACAGCTGACCCAAACTGACCAAAGGGCTATTCCATACCATATGACGTCATGCTCAGTATATAAACTGGGGGGGAGTTGGCCGGGGGGCAGCGATTGCTGCTCGGGGACTGGCTGGGCATTGGTCGGCAGGTGGTGAGCGGTTGCATCACTTGTTTTTCCTGTTTTTTTCTCTCTCTCGTTCTCCTGTTCATTGCAATTTTTATTACTATTATTATTATTATTATTTCAATTATTAAACTGTTCTTATCTTAACCCGCGAGTTTTCTTTTGCCCTTCCGATTCTCTCCCCCATCCCACCAGGGGCAGGGGGAGGGTGAGCGAGCGGCTGTGTGGTGCTTGGCTGCCAACTGGGGCTAAACCACGACACCTCTAAAGGTCCCTTCCAACCTAAAGCATTCTATGATTCTATGATTCAATTTACCCACATATTAGTTTGGTATAATTCTTCTTTTATTTGACAAAATTTTAAAACAACTGGGAATACATTAGTGTTTAATTCATATCCTTCTAAATTCAAGTTTATTTTTTCTTTGAGAAGCAGCTTCAGATGACTCTACAAGTGAGTGGAGGGGTTCCACCTTATATTTGTGTGATACAATTTTTGTCATGCGTCTTTGAATGCAAATACAGTTTAGAGTTAAAAAAGTGTTATTTAGAATGTGTAAGACATTTCCTGCACTCATTTTTCTCCAGTTGTTCAGCTTATTAAAATAACATGTTACCTATAAATTAATTATAAATTCATCTCTGCAGTTTCTAAATAGCATCTGTCTTAAAATAAGCATGTTAACCCTTCATAGAACAGAAGTACTCAAATTCTACCTAAGTCACTGGAGAGTCTCCTTCGTAATATTGTACTGCTTAGGGAACTCACGTCTTCTTGAGGTTGAAGACATTTGAAACTGGTTGGCTGTGTGGTTATGAATGCAAATGTCTTGGAAAAGAAAGAAAAAAGGCAAAAGCAACCTTCATCTTCATCTAGCTATTAGAATATGAATGGAACAGCGAACACAGATGATGTCTGATCTCTGGACCGCTTCCATTTCTTATATCTAGAGATGGCCTAATGCAATGCTTGTTCTGGGGAACTGGGTCTGGGACCCCACATGTGCTCCTTCCAAGGGGATTGCTGGTCATGCCCTCCTCTGCCCTTCTGGTCTTGTGACTTTTTCATTCCTGCTTGTACATTGACTCAGCTCCAAGGTAGGCATGGAAAATTTTGAACAATATCTGCTTGAGGAGAGTTCTCTTGCAACACAGAAGATGAGGCCCCTCAAGTTTAACATGGAGGTAAATTTTCTATACAGAAGGCAATTCTGTGTATGGCAAGCAGGGTGTAGAGTACGGGGGAGAACAATACAGCTACTATTGACCAATTGTGCAAAGAGCAGCTCGCTTATAACATCTTGAGTGGAGCCTGAACCGAGTAGAACTTAGGCATAGAATTTAGGAATACTAGATCACTCTTCCAAGGCCAGGTATCAGGATGCAAGTGAGGGCCAACTGCTCCCTAAGGGCTGGGTAGCTGGGAGCCATGGCCAGCAGGGCAGGGGCCTTGCCAGCCCTGTTGCACTGCCTCCAAGTAAGGGAGCAAGGCAGGCCTAGGGATGGCAGCTGGGATCAGCCACAGAGTCCAGGTCATCATGCAAGTCCATGGTGACAAGGCAGGCCAGGGTGAAGCCAGGAGCGTGACTCAGGGTCAGGATCAGGTTTGGTAATGGTAGCTAGGATCAGACACACTCCAGTGATCCCCAGGCTGGTTCAAGATTAAGCCAGGAACTGGGTCTACAGGTCTGAGTCCGAATCAGCAGGATCCATGGTCAGATGTGGAGACAGGTGCACCTATGACACAGCTCATGGAGGAACTAAAGGCACAGGCCTGAGATGGGGCTCCTGGGCCCATGGGCAGGAGGTAAGAGTGACAGCCCCAAGTGAGGCCAGTCAGGGCCCTGACACCAGATGTTTGAAATCGAGTCACATTTGAATCTAGGATATGTGCCCCAATGAAAGTATTGATCAACAATCTTTGCTTCATCCCAAGAAGAGTTTTCAGCATCCCGCCACTTGACCTCATTTCCTGACTTGGTCCAGAATGTTTTCCTGACTTGGTCCAGTGGTCTACTTGTCCCCTTCCTTTAAAGAATCTGAAAGGAACTGATCAGAATAAAGTGTATGCTTTGCATCGAGTGGCACAAACCAAATGGATCTGTAGGCATCATAGAAGATTTCTTTTATGTTCTCACAGCAGGAATTCAGGCCATCTAACTGTAGGCACCAAGCTTTGTGACATTTTTTGTAACAGAGACAGTGTGCAGTGTTGTGATGTGTCTGGGCAAGCGTGAGTCCCTGGAAGAGAAGAGGAATTAAAAATGCATTCTGAAGCAGTGATTAATCAGTGGATAAGTTGCACCATGGGCTGTCATGATGGAGTAGGATTCTGGGAGTATCAGTAATACTCATACTCAATGGTGGGAAGGAGCAGCTGGTGACCAGTCAGAAATGGAGATCTGGGAAGAGCAGTCAACAAGACATAGTGCAGGAATTTGTACCATTCTTTTCAAGTCTAATGAATACTTGAAGTTAAAGCATTCCACCAGATGTTTAGGACCCTCTGTGAAAAGACATGGGTGCTTACTCTCCTAGCTGTAGCAAGAGGAGAGATATATAGGACTAGGCATTGCAAATCCATGGTCCTGCAAGTCCTTCTTTAGACTCCACTGAAGAATTCAGGGCAGAAACCTCACTTAGATGCTTTTAATCATTCTTTGTGGTAGTCTTTCTTTCTGTTGACACCATAAGAAATCTCTAAGTTAGGTGGTAGAAATACTGGTCACTTTGAAACTTTTCATATCTATACTCATATGTTTGGGGGAATTGTAGTCTTGTGTACAAAATATTAATGGATTACATTATTGTAATCTAATCTGCATCTACTCTATGTGTCTTTTTTTGGATTTTCTTGCCTTGCCATCCCCATCTGTAAGTGCTTTGTGGAGCTTCCACTAGGTCTTTCTTTTCAGAGTAGTGTAAGTTTCCTAATATCCCCATGGGCCTTTTGAGGTTAATTTTTTTTTTGTCAGTAACTTTTATTTCTTCTTAAAAAAAAATCCATTTTGAAGCTCTGTGGAATTTAGGGAGAGTCCTTCCATGCTCTTTGGGTTGTATTTAATTGTTTTCCTCATAAATCACACACTTTGTTTTGGTGCAAAACACAGCGACAGAAGAGAATCTGACATTTTATGTAACTGGCATGTCATTTATAAGATCTCCATTAGACAAAACATTTGTTTAGATACTCTGTTATTCATTTATTTTCATGTCAACACCAAAACCAACTGCAGAAATGAAGAGAGATGAATAATAAGACAAACTGTTTTAGTATCAACGTACTCTGCCTAAGGCAATATACTGTGCAACTGGTGAAGAATGCTTATTTCCTTCCCAAAACCTCTGCTGAGAACCAGCTCTTATAAACAATCTCTACTCCTTTGTCTTAAGGGACTATTTTCAACTACCTCCAAGACAAAATTTCAGTTGATATTTCACTTAAAAGATTTTTATGATAAATTGGTAAACAATACCTATCAATTATGGTTATCTTCTCTACTGTTGCATTATCTTTGTTGTGTCTGCTCTTTCCCAATTGCTTTTCTTGGTGTGGTAAATAAAAAAGACAGCATACAGGAAATAAACAACAATGCTC
The DNA here is from genome assembly GCA_013401315.1 of Balaeniceps rex. Classification (NCBI taxonomy): domain Eukaryota; kingdom Metazoa; phylum Chordata; class Aves; order Pelecaniformes; family Balaenicipitidae; genus Balaeniceps; species Balaeniceps rex. The sequence goes on along the minus strand of VYZW01014004.1, from coordinate 52,468 downwards.
TCTCTCATTAGCAGACAGATTTGACAAGATATGGCTTCTGAGAGATATATGTAAATCTGATAGATATTACAAACAAAAATAAATATTTCAACTGATCTACTGTAGCAATAGCAATGTTCCTCTCATTAAAGCTGGGAGGATAAGGTCTTTCTTGAAGAAAGATGGTGGCTAGGAAGTAGTTGAGGTTGCCCTCCAAGCATGTATACCCCCAAGTTGCCTTGGGAAGAAAAAGGCAACCAGGAGTAATCTGTCCAACAGTTAATAGTAGAAGTAGCCCATTCTCAGACATTATCTTTGACAACCAACTAAGAACTCACAGAAACTTCTGGGTGGACTTGTGTTGGGTCATGTAAGCACAGTAAGTATGCTAGTTCCAAGACAAGCATGAATCCAGGATTCAGGTATGTGGAAGTACATGTGCAGTTCAGATGATTCACAGATGTGCAGTATCTTTGCTGCTTTCTGGGAGCTCTGCACCTATACACATGTAAAAATAGAACATGTGAACCAAGTCTTTTATGGTAAGGCATATGTGTCTCCAAATGATGAAAGAAGGTGTGATTTACCCAGCCAGAGTGATTAAACGCCAGTGATCTAGTTTATTCCCTTGCAAAAATTAAATTATTCTCTGAAGAATAACTTTGAATAGATTAGGCTGCCCTGTTTAAATATTCAGAGTCCCGAAGCTTCCTTTACTTTCTTTTGTAAACTATTCTGTGGTTAAATAGGTCTCTCAGTTAATTTTGCCTGAATTCTCACTTTCCTGATGCCATCCTACTCCTCCACATAAACTATGAATACCATCCTAAATACTTCTGTTACAAGATCAGTGTTTAGGACTTTAAAATATGTGTATGTTGTTACTATCTTCTCTCTTTGCTTAGCACTTAACCTTCTGACCTTCACACATCCATTTTAAATCAACTGCTATAAAACCTTGTAAAATTTATGTACTTTCCTGTGAATTCCCTCCAATTTGTCAATAACTTCCAAGGACCAAGGTGGGTAGGACCATGGAAAATTCTGGGAGATAAAAGGAAAAAGAACATTCCTTTTCCTATATACGTAGTTCAGAGCTATATTTGCCTCTGCCACAGTCATGTAACTTTTTAAACTTGTATTGAATTTGCATTTGCCTCTTCTACCGAAGTTTTTCCAGCATTACTACTTGCTAGATATCTTCTTCAATGTGAAATGAGTGTCTCTGCTCTGAGTTATTTGTTCTAAGAGTTTTTTTCATGTTAAATAATAGTTTTTTATCTGTTAGCATGGTTTTTATTTTCCACCCTTGTGTTAATTATGTGCATTCAAAGGGTTAAACTTATTATTTAATATAATGATTAGAAAGTTTCAGTAATATATTACTTGCCAAAGGCCTCAGATGGCAGTTGAAAACAGGTATGTGAAGAATGGAAATCTGGTGAAGTATATGTTGGGGCACAGGGAAGTTAAATTCTCTTTAACAAAGAAATGATTAGGAGCATCGATCTTAAAAGAAGAAAAATAGAAAAAATGCAAACCCCAATAGATGTAATAGTTTGATGGTAGACAGTTCACTTAAGAGTCTTAGCTTGTGTTTTCTCTCTACTCAAAACTTACATTTACTTAATGACCACTAGACACCAAAATGGCGAATGTCTCACAGATACTCATGACAGCCTGTACGGGGCAAATGAAAAGGCTTACAAATAGAAACCCATGTTTTTGATTCTGAAGACTGTTAGTTGCATTCTTGGGTGGGGATAAGGTGTCTGAGTGTTTGGGACTAGGAGTTACACCCTGATGGTGTTCTTCTGCCTGTAGATGTTGCGGTTACTACTGCTGTGGAACACCAATAAACACACTGCTATTTCCTTCTCTTACTTTGTTGTCTTAAAAATTAATTAAATTAACAAATTCTTCCCATGAAAAATCTTTTGCAGCCATCTGGCATCCTAATGAGTAAAAGAAAGAAAACTCTTGCTGCCAATTTTTCATATGAACAGGATAGCCACCCACGGTCAGAAATGTAGCTTTCCTCTATTTGAGTTTCCTTATGATGGCAGAAGGTTGAGCGATCTCTTTAGTAAAGGCAGAGAATTTAAATTCCATATTTGGGTCAGGTAAGAAATAGTCTAAGAGTAGCTCACTGACTGTTTTACCAGTTTAGCCTGAAAAGTTATGTTGGTTTATGCCGGTTGGTTTACAAATCAGGGTGGAGACCGAGGAGGAAAAATTAAGGAACTATTCCAACTTTCACAAGTTTATACACACACAAGAGTGTGAGTTTCCTGCTTTGCCATAAAATAATTGCTAAATTTGCATGTATGTGGCAGGCCTGAAAAAGATGATCAAAACTGAAGCTGAACGCTGAGAGACCTGCAGTGAAGGACATTCCCCAAAAGAATTCAATGACTTGAGTAATTAACTTAAAGTATCCTCAAAATTTCTGACACAACTTTGTTCAGCATTTAACTAAGTATTATCTCTGATAGATGCCCAATCTATACTCAGTTTTTGGGTTGCTGCTTGATGCAGATTTCTTTTTCTATATGTTTATTGCTGAGGAGTTTATAAGAATCATGACTGTTAAAGCCCTGTTTGTGGCTGACAAGGGTGGATTTCTATATTGATAGGGATTCCTCCTAAAATAAGTTGGGACCAATGGGATGCAGGAATCATTCCACCAACTCAAGTTGAAGTTTTTCCTTTTGATGTATTGATTAGAAATGGTAACATGGAGAGAAAATTCCATGAATAGTTTATTTGCATTTAATCATGAATCTGTGTTGATCATCTCAACTAAACAATAAGTGTGACATTTCAAATATTTCCAACCTATCCATAGAATGCAATTCAGAAAGGTGCTTTTCAAATAATAAAGTCAAGAAGTACATGACTGTCAGGAAAAATGCCTTCTCTGGTTAAATAAGCTGCTCTTTGTGGTTTTTTATACATGTACATATGCCCATATTTTATTCTGTATAGTACAGAGAAGTCAATAAATTATGTAGGCTTAGCCAACTGGAGGGATTTGTCTACTCTTTTTTTAAGTAGATGTGCAATAAATAGGAACTTGCTAGGTTTCCAGGTGCTTCTGGTAGATCAGGTGGTGGCTATGTTCTTCTGTCAGATGTATTTTTTTTTTAATCTTTGAAGACTGGTACATAAATGTTCTCAATGGAATCTAGCATTCAGAATACAATTCTACATTAATTGTGCTTAAAAATAAGGTGGAAAATTCTTCAGTATCTGTAAGTAATATTTGTAGTAACTCAGATTAGGATGTGATAGCTTCTTTGCATCATTGTAAGTCTTTCCGTCAAGACTGAATGTCCTTCTAAGGATGATAAGTTCAAGGCAAGTTCAAGGTAGTTAAGAATATGATATACTAAGTACTGGTCAAGCCCTTTGGCCTGTATATTTTGAGAGCTCAGACCAGTGGCTTTTCTTCACTTTCTAGATCTACACAAACTGTTGTTACAGGAGAAAAATGGTGGGTTTTTCAACAAGAAATGACTTAGAACGTTATGCATGATATGGACTAATTAGATAGGGAGGAAAAATCATAAATGCAGTGGCAACAATGAGATCTCTTTTAAGAAAATTAGCTTTCTACATACTGTCTTTAAGTTAGAAGTGGTAGATTTTCCCATTCCTAGTGCCATGTTTGGACATAATTGGCTATGACAGAGCTCTCTTTCACTCACCATAGAA
>VYZW01014004.1:32735-47613 GCA_013401315.1 Balaeniceps rex | reverse complement strand
TGTGTTTGAAAAAAGGCATGGTAATAACTCACTAATAATGGGTGCCATGTGGGGGGAAAAAGGCAATATTACCTACCTAAGAAATATAAAACATGGTTTATATTTTCAACAGTTTGAGAATGAAATGAAAACAGAATATTTGGTGCACCTGTAAAAACATATTTGATCATAATGGCAAGTACAGCATTCTTAGTGTGGGATTCATATTTCATAACTCATGTTCAAACAAGAAAAATGATTATAATGTTAAGTATTTCCTGAGTTTATTTTGATGGATGGCAGAATAAGTATCTTTTACTCATTAAAATACAGATTGGTATAATTTAATAAATGAATTTAATACACAGATGTTCAAGACTGTTTGAGCAGAGTGCATATTAATCAACTTCTCTATAACTGATCCTCTTTCATATTTTTTAGAAGAAAATTTGCAGGAGCCAAAAGTTTATTAGATCTGTATGATCTTGGTCTGGTATCAGATATCAAGTATGTTGTTTGAATCATGTCAGGTGATCAAAGTGTTTCTTTTTGATTGATGAACCTGTAAACACCAAACTATTCCAGCGGTCGTTGCTTTTGCATCTGTTTGAAACACTGACACATCCTTTGAAAAAATGGCCAAGATTTTTAAGAGTGACTTGCAATACTGGGAACTTCACTTTTGGGTGCCCTACAGAAGACTGATCTTTAGACAGTATTAAGTGCTCTAGTTTGAAAAGCTGTTTCAAGTTAGATACTTCCAAAATAGGGCCCCAGAATCATTTGTCATGAGAATTTTAACCAAGAAATGCAGAGGCTGATTTTTCTTATTGTTTATGTACGCTTTTGCTTCATTGGCTTCAGTGGAGTTGCACCAGATCTATATGCACACAAATGAGAAAAGAAATAGGACCATCATTTTCTAAAGTGTGTATTATGGAAATATGTGGAGCTGCAAAGTATCCAAGTGAGCTTATAGGAAGTATTTGCAGAAAAGACTGGATCTCAGAAAACCCTTGGCCTAAGGTCCACAGAAGAATGTCACTGTCCTGCTGCCCTTAATGCACCTGAAGGAGCCTGGCCTCTTGAATGGGCTCCATAGCCTTGAAAAGGTGCCTGAGTACCCTGCAGAGAGATGCTTAGGAGTGAGGACCCCTATATGCAGCACCCTGAGCTGCCTTTTCTGGCCAAATGCTGAACATCTGCATGTTTCTGAAATTAGTAACATAAATCCCTTCCTTCAGGATCTGTAGTTTGGTTGTCTTTGTTGAAATAGCTCTGTCTTTTTTTGCTGATAAGTTAGAAGGGTTTTTTTGCTCTTGAAGCAGGATGTGTGTATGGTCCCCTCCTTCTTGCAGCAGATCAGGTCACTGTGGCATGGGAGATGTACGAGGATTCAAATCCATTCTCCTCCTCTGAGAAGTGACTTAAAAAAATCAGGTGCCGGGCAATTTTACAACAGCTTCTTGCCCTGAGTGGCAAGCATACACCTGACTCTCACATCTCAGCTCAAATGGATTTCATAAACTAGATGCCCCCCCAGTCAGATTTACCTGCAGTGTTTAACGTAGCTTGTTAAAGGCTTGACTCCATCATAATCTTGAATGGATCTGATTAACTTCCCTGTAAATGACAAGCTGACTTGTATTTGCATGGGATTTTGTCACACCCCACTTAATTAGAGTTCACCGTTCTGCCTACTGACAGCATGCTCCTAGGTGCATTCCCTGTGGTCAGGTAAAGCATCTAGGAAGAGGACACAAAGCAAAAGGTTTAGGTGATCACACAAGTTTCCTTTCAGGTGTGGTTAAGCCTCTTAGTGCTCAAAAGAAAGCCTTTCTCACCTTCATAGCAGCAGTTTCAGTCACCCTGACATCAAAATTGGTACCCAGGTGGGCCACTGAGAATTAACTGACTTCTGTGTTTGTCCCTGACTGTGCTCCTACCTGTTTACCAGACCATCTGGAGGGAAACAGTGCTGCAGTGACTCTGACTGAGTTCATTTGGGGGCTGCTGGTGAGTAGGACGGCTTGACTGATTTGTACACAAATTCCTGAATCTTTCTGAACTGGATGTTCTTGCTCCTTCACTGCCCAACACCTTGCAAACATTTGCACCTGTACAGAGTGAGTGTAAAAAACTGCCAGTCCAGATGGCAACACTTCTCACCTACTTTGCCCAGGTTTTAAAGCCTATACAAGCTGCAGGGCAGCTGGAAATCATGCTGAGGGACTTCTTCTATTTCTGCTGTGACTCATTCTTAGGTACATGGTCCCACTTCCCCAAAAGGGGAGGGAGGCAGGAGGAGTAAGTGGAAGGATTCTTTGCGGCAACCTTTTCATCTCTAATAGTCAACAGGAAAAGTACAGCTTTACTTTGTTTTTCAGATAACTCAGCCATGATATCATAATGATAACAAGTTTGCCTTAAAGTCCATTTCTGTAATGTATCAGCCAGATAATCAGTTTCTGCTCCAAGAATTTTAACGAGAGGTTTGTGGTCTGCAATCAGAACAGCTTCTTCCAATGTAAAGACTCATGGAATGTCCTCATACCAAAATGCAATAGTCAGAGCGTGAGTCTTGTTTCATATGTTTCATGAAAGTGGAAGCAATTAGCCTCTTTGTTCCATTATTATTTTAGGTGAGAAGCATCTATACCTACAGCTGGAGCATCGTCAACTGAGAGGGAAGAAGGGGAAATGTAAGGTTTTTTCACATCTTCTTAGCTTCTTGATGTCATTAAATGACTTCTTAAAGTTTTCAGTCTCAAACTGTCCAAGTAACATCTTTGTCATTAAATTTATTAATGTAGATAAGTCAGAGGGAGAAACTCGCTATAATAATTAACTGTATTTAAAGAGGATCTGTAACAATGTATTTTTTGGCACAGTGTTTTTTTTGTCTAGCTTACTTTCTCTGGAAATAGTTTAAAGCCTTACACATCACTTTCATAACCAAGTCAGTTGCTTGTGAATGGAAAAAGCCATATTTGTCCTTTTTCTTACCTCTTCCAAATTGTGTTAGACATTTCAGCACAGATTCCAGGCTTCTCAAGTGTGTTTTCTCACTTGCATTTGAATAAAAATATCTCTCCACTTATATCTTGCACACTTGTTCTATTATAAATTGAGATGTCACTAGTACACCAGCTATGTGCTGCTATTCCAGAAAAGAACCTTATTCATGTTAATGATCACGCATATCAAGACCCTGGTTCCAACTCCATCTGCTGGTAAGCCTGAGACAAACCTACCTTTGCAAACTTCTCTTCCCCATTTAGCAACATTCTTTGGAGACTTTTGCATAGGACCAGGGAGTAATCGTTACGTATGCCACAAGTCACATCATTCTGAGATTTTACTTGACTACAGAATGTGACCTTCTGTGCTTCAGAAAGAGACATTATTTGGGATAATCTTAAGAGATCCAACCTCTGTTTTTAAGGACAGGGTTTTTTGCAGCACTGGCCTTTTACCCTTTTCTCCAAACCTGATGTTCTAATTGTATCTATATTAACTGAAGAATATGTGACCAATTATTATAAGTCATATATAAAATAGTTCACTAATGTACATTTATGCAAAAGCACAGCACAGATTCAAAGACAAATGTTATTTCTTTACATTTGGATTAATCATTGGCAGTTCTCAGACTGTACAGTTAATGTTTCTGTTGTAAAGATGAAACAGCAGCTAACCTGTTGCTGAACATCACATTGCCTTCCCTTTCCTTCTTCTTTTAATGTTAATGTAACTTAGAGAAACTAGATATAAGGAAAAAATTTTTTACAATGAGGGTGGTGAAGCACTGGAACAGGTTGCCCAGAGAGGTAGTGGAGGCCCCANTGTTCAAAGAGACACAGGCTTTAATGGAGGTTTTTGAATAAGAATCTTTCAGAGTCCTGCTGGTATCAGTGAGTTACGAACCAGCCCCATGGTGATGTCTTCCTTTGGAGAACACTGTTGTGCTATTGCAAACAGGTTAGTATCAAGTTTTGGGGACCTTCTGCAGTTTTGATTGTTGTAAAATGGGACTTAGAAGTCTGGGCACTCTTGGTAACTTGTAAAATCTCAACCAATAAGCAACCCACTGAGAAATCTCTTTGTGCGTACTGTTCTTTGGTGAAATAACTCAAAGAATTTTCTTCAAGAATAACAAAACCCAAGGTAAGTTGAATGGTGAGCCCCAAGGATTAGGTTTTTTTTATAACTTCCCCATCTTTTGTTCCTTTGGCACTCCATCTCTTGCAACAACAGATATCAGGTACCTCACTTAAGAACTGCTTATTAAAGCAATAATCACTGATCTTCACAGTGGGAACTGCAGTACTGAGCCAAAGTCACAGGTGCCAACTCCACCATATTTGGCAGCAAATCTTTATACATCATCTACTGTCCTGCTGCTTTTTTGGCTGTTAGTCTAGGAATTCCAGGCAATTGGCAGGCTTGTTGGAGAAGCTCAATAGCTCCAGCGAAGCTGCCCTGTGCTCAGATATCCTGAGCAAATGGCCACTGCAGATGTACAAATTGACTTCACATTTGTCTAATGGATTAGATGTGTGAGATCAGTTGCATCAGTGCTGCAAGGCTGCAGCAAGTTGAATTCCGTGACTATGCCCATACTAGTAAATCTGTCAGTGCCAAGGGCCGTTTCTGAGGGCTGGACCAAGATTATGTACCAGCAAAGTGTTTGAAGGCCTCTGCTGTTGTTTTGCCTCTGGCCAACTGGAAGCAGCCTTGTCACAACACTCTGGTGCTACAGCTGAGCTGAGTATATTATGGAGAGGAAGACCTTGGTAGCTTGAACAGGGAGTGGCACTGATACAACCCAGCTGCTTTTAAGAATAGGCTTGTACGTCCAACATGAAGCATTTTGGGTTGGCATTAACTGCTGTGTCTCTGCTGTAGACACTACAGAGAAAAAGGGTGCTCTTTTAAGATCACGAGCAAAGCCTACAGGAAGAGGAAGTTCAGACACAAGAACTGAAGTTGTGTCCTACACAGGGCATGTGTAAAGGCATTGGAACAATGTCCAGAGACACCTAAACTAGCACTGATGCTATCTGATATATAAGCACTGTACAGCCTAGCCCCATGAGAAGCGAGGTCAGTCGCATTAGAGCTGTGTGTGTCTCTGCCACTGAGAAGCAGGGCTTGTCTTCTTGTCCATCACCCTGCCCTGACACTGCAACACTGATACTGATTCTGGATCTAACAGAGTCTAGGAGATTTCTGCCTTGCAGTCCACTGCACAGGGAAGACATGTCCTAAGATTAGCAGGGATCCCAAAGTCAGTGGCAAGCAGATCCTGAAAACTCAGCTGTTACATGAACTATTTATCATCAAAGTTATTACAGTTAGGCTGTACGTGTGCACACCATACATATTCTACCACATATGTCAGAATGAAAATTGATCAGACACACAAATGTCAGAAAATGGAAAGAGGTAGTTCCACTGTTAAAAATTCTTCATAGTTTTGCCAAGTTAAAGCAAGCCACTTTAGGCAGGAGATTTAACCATTGCTAAACTTGTAAATATCTTCTATATCCAGTGAAGAAAAAGAAAAGATAATTTAAGCTATTAAAAATTACCTTTTGGTTTTTATCTACCTAGATTATTACAAGCTTTATTGCAGTTATAGCAGTATTATTGGAGTGACGAGTGAGTAATGACCTCATTACAAGAGAGAGGGAGCAGGGCTAAGCATGGGTCCCCAGGTGCCTGGAAATTTGCCCTTTGCTTGTGCTACAGCAAAACTTTATAGCAAAAGTTGAAACTAGAGTGTAATTAAAATATATATATGTATAGCTGATGCTTTTTATCATACTGTGATATCATTTAAATTCTGATCAGATCATAGAAAGTTCATGAGTGCTCTCTTGTTTAGCACTGCTATCAATAATTCTAGCAAGCTATTTTGAGAAACAGCTCTTTTCCAAGTTACACTTCCCAAAATTAAGGTGCATTATCTATCACAGATTATTGCTTAACCTCTACCTCATTTTTTTTTACCCTGTACAGACTGAGTTTGAATTTCCACCTGCTTTTCCTGACTGACATCCAACAAAAAGCTAGATAGATTTATGCATATTTTAGTACATTGCAGTGAAAATAATAAATTTTGTTTTAGCTTGGCAGTTCAGAAAACATGGACGGGAAATAATTGTCAGTCAAGGCGGTTTAAATTATTTTGCTTTTTATTCAGACGGAAAAAAATGAAAATATTTTGAGTCAAAAAATGCTTTGTTTCACTTGAAATGAATTATTTTGATTCCTAAGGCATTTTACTTTTTGACATTTGAAAAAATACATTTGAAATACATTTCAAAGCTAAAAGTCACTTCAAATGGGAAACCAGAAATCTTTCAACTTCTAGGGTATTTTCCAGTTCTTTTCTGTTAATGAACAATTTGTTGGAATTGATTAGAAGTCATAAAATGCCCGGTCTCTCTAGACCCACATTTTCCACAGTAAAAAAGAAAATGCCATGATCTATTAATTTATCTACCGAGCGGAAAAAAAGAAAATAAAGAAAACCAAAACAAAGTGGAGGCCATGTAAGCAGCTCTCGTGGACTTTCTTGCCCTTAGTTTCACATTTTTCTTCCCCTGCTGACAGACCCCGCTCACTCACTAATCGTATAGAGAGGGAAGGAAGTGGTATATGTTCCTTTCCAAATTGGCCGTCAACTGGTTGGTCATGTATTTGCTACTTGGTTAGATTTTGCAGAGAACTGGTAATTTTTTTTTTTCCCCCAAGATGTGTATTTAAGCTCCTGAATTTCTGACACGTCTTGTGTTCTGCCATATTTGTTACATCTTGTCAGACATGGCAGTATGAAATAACACAGCATGACTGCTGGTAGCCAGTCATAGCTTGAAAAGTTGTACAGCTGGGTGGAAGAGACGTCCACATTTCCTTTTGAAGATTGTTTCAGATAGCAAAAAGTAAAGTTAGCATGACACAAAAATACAAATCCAGTAATCTTATTACACAATGGCTTTAAACAAAGTGATATTTGCTCAATATTTCTCTAAAGAAATGTACAATATATGCTATATCAAAGCAAAATAAATGAAAGATCTGTTCACCTTTTTGTTTAGATACAGAGTGAGAAATTTGACTGTTTAGCTGAGCTCATCAGAATCCAATCCAAAAAAACAGTTTTATGTTTATAAAGTAGTAAGTTTCAGAATTACACAGGTGATCCAGACAGTTACTATCATTTTTATTGACATATTTAACTAAACATTGACATCCTTCAATGCAGAAATATGGTGATTTATTAATGTGTTTCCCAGATTGTATCCTACACTTCGTATTTTTCATCTTATTAAAAGTGGCTAGATTCATAAAGTAAATAAATAGTTCTTAAGAGATGGTTGCTAATGGGTTACAAATCTAGGTGGTTTTTTTTTTTTTCCCCGATGAGCTTGGGGAAAATCTGAGTAAAGTAAAAGGCCATGTCATCTGCAACTGGAGCCACTGTGAATTAGCAATGCGTATGCAATCCACTCATTTAGATCAGTTACAGCATCTGGCTTTGAGATCCCAGCCACATCTTCACTGCAGCTTAGAGGTGCAATGCCAGCTCACAGGGACATGCCTGACCCACTGGAGGGGGGACACTGGGCACCCACAGGGGCTCTGGCTACCCTGGCTTCCTCTGCTCCACCGGTGGGACTGCAGCCACATCAGCGCAGGTACCTTGCTGGCTGCTGTTAAAACAGGCTTGAGCAGGTCTCTGGAGGCCAACCACACCTTCTGATCGCCATACCGGCATAACCAGCTAGACTTACCTCCTTCCTGGCATAATGCTGGAAAGACAATGGAGCCATCCTTGTGTCACATCTGGCTGCCTTTGTCTGAGGCAGCCACAAGGTGTTTCAGCTCAGAGGTGCCTGATTCACACTCCTCAAAGCAAGTGTTCAGAATTGAAGCCTGACTTCTGGTCAGTAGGCAATTGCTTTTCTGATATATTCTTTATATGAAAGCTGTATCACACCATGTTTTTTCTATACTGCAGTATTGGTATTATGCATGTTTTTAAGTTCAAACTTTGAATTTTCACATTTCAATACTTACTGGTTAACAATTCAATACTTACTGGTTAACAATTCAATACTTACTGGTTAATTAGGCATTTCATAGTAAAATACAATGTAGTTATAGAATGCATATGATTTCAATATATAACACACACCCCTACACGTGAATTATATCCGCACAAGCTCTCTCTTCGTGAGCAGATAAGCACACACATGATAAATAGATCACTCTGCGTACAAAAGCATACAAATTTCCTGAGTCAAGACGATGTTTCTTATGCACCTACGCAGATTTCATAGAATAAAGCTCTGCTGGAATTTGCCTGAAAATAACAGGGGGCAAATTAAATTTTCAAGTGGAATTCAGAACAATAGTAATATTTCTTGAAAGGCTACTAATTCTAGTGGAGTTATTTCAAAGGCCACATTCTTTGCAGGTCGCTATGGAAGGTTAGCTCATGTTATAAAATGATAGCACCCTTTTGTGGTCTGAGCTCTCTGCTACACCTGCTGTGTCCACTTTTTTTTCCTCTCATTTTCAGTTCTGCTTGGTCTAGCACAGACTGGTGCTGAGTGAATAGAAAGCAGCAATATAAAGAAATCTGCCCAATATCTCAGGGATTTTTTTTTCTTTTTGACTGTGTCTAAGATGCAATTAACTTCTCATAAGACATAAAATAACAACATTCAAAGCCAAAATTACTAGCTGGTATTATTCCATGTGTTAAATTACCAGAACACTGAAGCTGAAGATGGGAAACACCCTATAAAATAACTCATTATGAACAATGCTGGTTTTCTCTTCTTGTTATTTTGGATTTGCACATCCCTTTGATAAATTTAGTTAAGGGGGACAATGCACCCACTCTAGTGCTGAGGGCTACAAGAAAAAAGCCTGTTCCAATCATAAAATATTTTCAGATGAACCAGTAGGGAGTAGGCTCTAAAGCTATTTTATATTTATTTGGGTTTCTCTGAAGATGCCAATACATGTCAATCACACTTTAAAATAAGCTAGTTCAGACCCTGAAGAGAGTGCATCCTGTGGCTGTGTGAAGCTCAGCCAGCTTTTGCAAAATTTGTTCATAACCTGTAAATACTCAGAGGGTCAATTGAAGCTTATCTCCCTCTTCTGTGGCTAAACTGGTGTCAGAAGAGTTTTAGCTACAGCAAGACACCTGCTAATTTTAAATAGCTTTCTCCAGTATTTTTCCACAGAAGCTTCCTCATTCTTGGTAAATCAAAAGCTTCTTGCTTTTTTCTTCCATTGAGACTTGTCTGGTCTCTTGAGTCCTACTTCATCTGTCCAAAACATTGCCTTACCCCTGACTCATGCCTCACAATCTGCGGTGAGTGTATTCTTACAGCTAGAAAAGGGAAGAAGGGAAGTAATTGAGGAGGAACACAGTTCAGACATGAGAGTCTTCTCATATTAGAAGAAATCAAAGGAACAAGAAAAGCAGAAACTAATGTTTTCAGGGCACCTGAGATATAGTCTTGAATACCAATGATATAAAATCAAACAAAAAGACATGGGGAAAAATAAAATAGAAAGTGCCTGAGGCAGATAGGGATGCCTGAGAAGAAGCAGTGCTGAAAGATACAGAAAATTAGTTTTGGGCTCAAAAAAGAGAAAAGTACCAGATCTTCTTTGTACAGCTCTCTGCTTTCTCCTCTGTGCTGCTCAGCTCTGAAAACAGCATTGTCAGAAAAATGCTGACAACCTACAGAAAAATAGTGCAAATGGTTCTGGGAAGAACTAATAGAGAATTCAAGTTTCCTACAGATGAGTCGTGTGCCTCTTCTTCTCATCACCCATCCACTGCAATTATCTCAGATACTTCCTTCATTTTGTCTGTGATTGCCTCTCCCCCCAGTGTCTTTGGAGCATCTCCAATTCCCTACCTCACATCTGCTGGACTCTTTCCCAAGCTAGCAAGAAAACATCATGTCTGTTCTCATGCTGAAAACTATCCCACAGTGGGCAGAGTAGCTGCATCCCTCTCCTTTATTCAGCCCCTGGTTTCTCCAAAACTCCCAAACAGGGCAGAGTAAAGTCTGTAAATACTGAATTTGGCCAATGGCTTCAAATGTTTTTAAGGGTGGACTGAGAGATAAACAGACAATCATGTAACTTTCGTTTGTGTAGGAAACCAGACTGAAAAATAGTTAGAAGCCTCAAAGGATTGATTTATGAGGAAAGATGATCACTGTGGTATTTGTTATTATGAGGTAGGTCTTTCTCCCCCTCTCTCTGTGGTTTTGACCAAAAATTCCATTCTGGACCCAAGAAACTTTTCCCAACAAAAGTTTGTTAAAACTTGTATGTTCCCATGAAACATGTCAGTTTCTAGGATTGGCATTTTTCCGATGAAAAAATATTTTCTTGAAACACTTGACCAGCTCTAGTGACCACATGAGCTATAATAATTTGTATTTACAGACTGGGCAGGCTGGAAGAGCAGAAAATGTTAAACCAAACAGCATCCACCCAAGCTAGAATAACTAAGAGGGATTTTCAATCCTTATGTCATAGGATACTGCTTTCTATCAGCTGGGACTAGGAAAGCTTTCATCCTCTGACAGAACTTTGTAGTTTCAGGTTTCTATCCGATAAATGAACTTATCTTGCATTACTTTGGGATAGAAAGACCTGAAAAGACCACATTTACTTTGAGGAAAAGTCTTTTGGTGATGGGATTTTTCCACCACTTTTCTTGGATGAAATCTCTTTAAACTCTGAGGTGCCTGTTCCCTTCTTTGGTAGCACTTCATTGCCCATAAGAACCGTGTTTTTCAGCATAAGCAATGGCATCACAATCTGTCCCCAAATGGGGAGTTCAGTCACTCTTATCAGTGACTCCACTGCCAGGAATGTTGACTGGGGAAGTGAGGTCAGATTTTGCTTGTACGAGGTGATGGGCTATAATTTAGTAAAGGAAATCCTTTCCATTTGTGTGCTGCTTGTTTGTTTGTTTGTTTGTTTGTTCTAGATAAAATTGTTAAGAGTTTAGCTAAAACCCTGTGCTTAGCTTGTCCAGATTGTTTGCTTTACTAAAAGGTTGCAGTCCAACCCCTGCAAAGCAATAATTAGAGAGCTTTGCTTTTTATTGTTGCATTTAAGTGTTCCTGGAGCAGTGGCTGCTCTGCAGGAGGAGAGGGAGCAGATGATATATGTTTTGCTTCTTTTTAATCTGTCGTCCAGCATCACTACTATTGAACAGTGGGCCTTCTGACTTTGTTCATTGTTTTTAAATTAACTGAAAAAATATTGCTTTTGAAAGGTGAAAGCATAAAGAATTACAAGCAGCCCCATCAGCTTTGCTACATCCTTTAATGTACTACTGCTCGCTAGTAGTCCTAAATCATTAGCTGGGAGAGACTAGCCATTTTGGAGTACTCGTGCATTGTGCACTGCCTATACTAAGAGAATCTGGAGGGTTTTCCTTCCTTTGTCTCTTTCCATTTGGCTCCTTTGCAAGTGGAGCCTCTACTGACATCCACTGGTAGCCACAGGACAGCTGCAGTCCTGCAAACTGCTTGTAACCCACCCGCGCTAATCCCGTCTCCTGTGCCAAGTCATTGATTTAGTACTGTGCTAGATGTCAGCTCAAATGTAAGGTCAAAATAATGTAATCCTTCCAGTTTCTCCCTCCTTCCCAGAGGAACAGCCCCCTTCCCCTTCCATGGTGGTAAATAAATTCAAGAGATGAAAACCTGCTAGCAGTTTCTTTCGCTGCACTTACCAATTAGCAATACAGAAAATCAAACCACAGTTTCCTAGGTGTAGTGGGAATTTATAGGGAATGAGAGCTACCAGGAACTTGAGCTTGTATGTTACTCATTATAAATTTTTTTGTTTAAACTGCAATAAATTAAGACTTAATGATCAAGGGTGCAGGAATGAGGATTAGAGACCAGATGGGAAGAGCTGAGGGCTCTTTGCTACATGCTGTGCCGCTGACTCTTTCTAGTCGTAATCCCAGAGCCTGTCCT
The DNA here is from genome assembly GCA_013401315.1 of Balaeniceps rex. Classification (NCBI taxonomy): domain Eukaryota; kingdom Metazoa; phylum Chordata; class Aves; order Pelecaniformes; family Balaenicipitidae; genus Balaeniceps; species Balaeniceps rex. Next base: position 35,587 of record VYZW01014004.1, on the reverse strand, counting down.
GTCCATAAGTACTACAAGTACTGCAGTACGAGATGAGTGTGAAGATAATTAAGAATATTCTTTGTTCATTTCTTGTGTGTATTTTGGTTTTTTTTTTTCACCATTTTATGGTCACCTTAGTCGCACACTATTGTTTCTCATTCCTGATTTGATAAATGTAATTAGTAAGGAGGGCTGGTAAAGAACAGGAGGCCACAGTTCAAGCCAGTCACTTTTTACTTTCTCAGGAGTAGCAGCGATTTTAAGAATTAGAAAAGTATGGTAGAAATCATTAAGGTCTTTCCTTTTTTTTTGATCATGACGTCAGTGTCAACCTACATGACTGTAACTGGAGCATCCAACAATATGCTCATGGAGGCTCAGCAAAACTTTCTGCTGATCCCACCAAAACCAAGGACCCCCATCACCAAAGACTCAGCATGCTTGTGCCTCACACTGCATTCAAATTTCTAGAATGGGATTGACTTAGTATTTTCTGGAGAAAAACAACAGCTTTCTAGTCACTAGTGGTATTGCTTCTAAGCCACAGTATTTCTAGAACCACATAAAATTCTCACCGGTGGTAGCTGAGAAAGAGCCGAGTCGCTGAAAGTGGCAGCAGATTTGATGAGCATATGTAAATCTGAGGTCCTGTGTACCTTCGCTTAATAACATTGCAGTTGTGCAGTCAGTTTTGATGTATGCTGTGTTTACTGTCTGCTTTTGCTTATGAGGAGCCTTACAAGGTGCCTAGGAGAGGCAGAGTTGCCGCTGCTGTGGTGACACCCAGCACGTACCTACTTGTGGCTAGTGATGGAAAGATGTTCATGAGGAAGTAGTCATCATGAGCACCATCCCCAAGCTCCCTGGTCTTTGCCCCACAGCCCAGCAGGCTCCCAGCCTGCATATGGGAAGGACACTCCAGCCCTTCATCCTCCTGTTTCATCTAAGCCTGTTTTGCTAAGAAGCCTCAAATGAGTCCTGCAGCAAATGGACAGTAGTTTTTGTCCACTGAGGTGTGGAAAAGCCTTCTGTTCCTCAATTTCTGTAGATATTTAAGAGTTATATATTTTTGAAACCACAAATGATTAATCTGCAAGAAAGTGAAGCTGAACAAATGAGTGGTGGGGGTTCCCAGGGAGGTGAAAGGAGTTATCCAAGCAGGCTGTCAGTGGAACCTAACTTTATTTGGCCGGGTCTTTGAGCTCCTCTGTTCCCCCAAGCTATTTGATGCTATTTTCCACTGTGCATATGCATCTGTTCATGTAATTTAGAAATTAATAGTTTAAAAACACTCCAGAAAATTACTTAGCATGTTTCAGCTACTTTTAAAATAAAACCTATAAATTGTCTATGAATGAAACTTGGGGGGAAACGGAGCATACCAACTTCATTACCCAGCCTTTGGTGCACTGATTGGGCCATGCACATCATCTTTATTAAGGCATCCACAGCCTAACATCATACGGATAAGCATTAGCATTTTCTCCTGGAGCCCAAGCAGTATTTAAATTGGAAGTTGGAATGTCAAAGCCGAGAGATCTGAGTGTGCCTTTTCCTTATGGAAAGTTCAATGCTTGGGAGTTCTTAATCAAGATTGTCAGACGTTTCCTGCTCATTTTCAGCCACCAACGGCAGGCATAGGTGACTCCCTCCTTGCTGTCGAGGGGCGGACAGAGCAGTACTGTGTGATCTGTTGCCCACTGAGCCACCTGCAAGTCGTTTCGCTCCAGCTGTGGTAGACCTCATGCAGAAACACAGCCTCGAAAGAGCTGGCTCCTGGCCAACAACACTGTTAGGGGTTTTTAGCTTAATTCTTTCACTGACCTCCTGAGGAGCATAATTCATTAAGTACAGTATCATAAAGGCCATGGCGATTAGAAACAGAAAACACTGCCACCAGTGTAGCCCATAAAGGAGGGATCAACAATACAGTGTGTGTGTGTGTGTGTATATATATATATATATATATATATATAAAGTTCATGTTAGTTTATTCTGGTATTAGGAGCTGAGAAGGAAACGTTTCCAGCTTTGCTTGCTTGGAATCTCTAGGTATAAGTTTAAATGGATAATATTTAGTCTGTGCTACTGTAAATCCCAGTGTGGGGCACAGCAGGCTGTCCAAAGTGATCATGCTCCTAAGCAAGGATGTGTGGCAAGGATAAGGGTCACAAGTCAGAGCACTCCATGGAGTCCTCTGCTGTGAATGGAAATGCAAGATCTCACATCACCCCAGAGCATCACTAGTTAAGGGGGAAAATAAAAGAAGAGAGGGTAGGATACACAGGGTTAAGCATACTTAAAGTCCATTTTGTATGTTTTCACACGCTGATCCAGAAAAACAATTATGTTTAAGCACAAATATCATTCTGTTATCCTGCCAATGACATTTTGGGTAATTCAGGGTTATGACTGCCAGGCAAAGAGTCTTGTTGATGAAGATAGTTTTGAGACATTCTGAAGGTATAAAATACTGGATAACCTTTTTTGATCAACCAATCTCATTGTAAGTAGGACTATCATTAAGGTATCTTTAGGCTATAACCATATTTGGTTTTGGATTGCAGCCAAAAGAAGAAATTTTGTTCATCTTCAGACTCTGATGACTCATGTAATGATTATGGGCAATAGCAGACTTAGAGGGCTTGCCATGCAAAAGCTGAAGGAATTTGAAGTTTTAGTTATGTACTCATTGTTGCTCTTCTTTGTCTGATAGTTAAAAAAAAAAGAAAATGGATTACTGATGAGGGTCATACCCATTGTATGACCATTACATGTTTTATCACAACCACCCTGCTTCCTCCTCTTCAGTCTTTGGTTTCTCTGTTCTTTTTTTTTTTTTTTTTTTGTGGATCTTTCGCTTTTTTTTT
>VYZW01014004.1:2541-32727 GCA_013401315.1 Balaeniceps rex | reverse complement strand
CCTTCCTCCTCCTCTTCTTTTTTTTTTTTTTTTTTTTTTTTTTTTTTTTTTTTTTTTTGAGGAATCTATCGCTTCTTCTTGGATGTTCTTCTTCAGCCTGCCTGTGAGTGCAATTCAGATTTCATGTCTGACACAAGGCATAAAGGCTCATAAATACTGATGGTAAAGTACAGCTGATTTTAATTATGTAAACACTGAATTGCTTTACTTACACACAGCTCACACCTTCAGGTATAAATAATAGTGGAAGACTGTGAGACATGGAATTAACTAAAGAGATATCAGGAAGTCTGCAATAGATGCTATAATGTGTAATTATTCCAACCTAAGGCATCTTGTTTCAGTTCCTTTGACTATTTTGATTGGTTTTATTCTGAATTGGGGTTTTAATGGGTCTTTTCAAATTTATTGGAAATATAAGTCCTAGGGGAGAGTAGGAACCTTAGGTTTGTTGTAACAAATACTGCAGTAAACACTGCAGCATCGATTTACCTGTCTTTCTTCTGTTTCAACGCACTGTTATTCTTCATATAAATGATACAGGTTACCTCCATTTAGAACCTGGTGAGTACTTGAAGATCAGACCATTTTTTATCTGGAATGACAATATTTTTTTTAATGTACAACATAAAACATTCAAAATTTAATACATATCCAGCCTTTCTGGATCTGGTTTCCTGACTAAGTAGCCATATACACATTCATCTGAAAACTGTTTCAAACACAGTACTTGCTTGCTTTATTGGCAGCAGTATAAAATCACACAGGTATCAGTCACCTGTAGGATTTGAAACATGCAATCTCTCCTCATTATTGAAACACAGCACAGTACAGCACACTGAGGGCTAGATCATGCCTTGTATGTAATTAAGAATGAAGTGTTGAGGGATAACCCTGTAACCATGAACTCCTAGGGCTTTCCCAGTCAGTGCACCCTGTCTTCAGTGATATGGCATCCTTGAAAAAAAGGCAATGTGCACCTTTTTGTTTCCTGAGTAGTTCCCTTTGGAGGTTTAGATTAGTGTAGGAACATGTGCCTACTCTCTATGTGATCAGTTCAATTAGCTCCTATTCATGGGAAAGGAAGGTCACGAGAAAGGAGTCAGTCAGTTGTCGCCATGCCATTTGGCAATAAATTGTCCTTACTTGATTTCTTGCTGTTGGATACTCAGGACCAGATCCAGAAAGGGAAGGAGTCATTAGAGTGCCCAGTGTTGCAATGTTTCAAAGTTATACATAGGAGTGGTATTCAAAATATTGGGGTGTGTGCCAAAGCTGCTGAGATATGTAAAGGTGAATGGTAGGCAGCTCAGAGTGAGATTCACAAAAGGCATCTCTTTACATGAGAAAATAAAACACACTGAAAAATGGATCTTCCCTGAGATTTCTCTTGGCAGTTTCAGCACTGCAGTTAGACAATGCTGTGAAATGGATTCCATGCCTGAAATCCCTCCTGGTTTTGTGTCCCAGTTCTGGAAGATGACAGCTGCCAGATAATTATAAGACTGTATTTTCATTGTTTGTCAGTGGCGTTCTTATACTACTTATCTAAAGCCCTTAAGTTGGGATAGCGATCAGTGTAGGCTTCTCTGATGAGGGGTTAGACAATTCCAGGGAAGAAGTCAGCAAGCATCCCATCTGAACTGCCCACTTAGGGCTATATATTAATAGGACTAGTAAATTAAATAATGCCAAGGTTCCCTCTTTGGCCTTTAGGCCAGCTGGTACTCTTTGATAATATCGATATTATTAAATTCTCTTATTCTCCAAAATATGATGGCCATGCTGAAACTGCCCATGGCAAAAGGTCCTTGGCCTGTGGTAATTCTCAAGTTGTCTGGGAGAGTGCAAGCTGATCTGGGTCAGCACATGGACTAGAGACTTAATAATTTGCATGGTAAAGCTGAAGTGCATGTGTTCGTGCCCTGGCTCCATGTATAGAAGCAGCCTAAAGGCACTTCTTTCTCTCCACTGACTTTAGAGTAATCCCAGGATGACTGGCATCCTTATTTAAGAAGTCATTCAGGTGCACAAAATCAATGGGTCCAAGATGTTTCGCAAACAATCTGTTGGACTGGGTGCTCTACATTATTGACATGATAATGATCACCACTTTCATCACCGTATGAAAGAATTATCATGTCTGCACATTGATGTGACTCCATTTCTGGACTGATTTAAGTTTTTCTATCACCAATTTAAGCACATCTGGAAATCCTATTAGTATACAGGCCATGCTAATGTGAAAAGAGTGATATTGCTTTCATGCAGGAGATACATCTCTGACATCTTTATGCTCTGTTTTGTTATCCATTCCACTCTTGTTATTGGTGATAGAGGAAGGTCTGGAAAGCAAAGAAAATGGTTTGAAAAATAGTGATCTCTTATATTTCTCTTTAGGTAATTTCTCTCTCTCCTCTCATACCATACATTTATTTAGTAGCTGTGTTTTGGGGGTTTTGGGGAGGGATTTTTGCTGAATGAAGTTTAATATTGTTTGAAAGTTGATCTATAGAAAAGCAGGTGGATAGTAGAAAGTTTCGCAAAGGTTATAATATCTGCTGTGGAACGGCACCTTGAAGCCAGAGGCAGTCTGGCATGACATTTCTAGTTCCAGTGTGTTGGTTATTTGTATTTGTGGTTCTACCATATTCTTCATCACCTACAACACAACATACTTACTTGTTGTGGGTATTCCACTACTTTCTCCCACAAATACAAAAGCAAGTGCAAATACAGTATCAGAAATCTTGTTGTGAGTTTATATTAGGAAGATCTGCAGGAACTCGATTGTGGAGCACACAAGAAAGAAAACATGCCCACTTTCTTCCACTGTTCTTCTGTTGTCATCTGGACCTGAATATTGTAGGCATTGCAACAGGTCTGGGGTCAAAGTAAGATGAAATGTGCATGCGTTGAAATTAACCATGCTTTTGCTAGAATTTTCAGTCTTTTATTCAAGGTGTTCCACTCTTAGCTGGGTTGAATTGCTGCCCAGAGATGCCTGTAACTTGCCATTCACTCTAGAGGGAATCTAGGGTGTAGGTGGCTCAGTAAAGCACTTAAAGTTAAGTGGCATAATTTAGGTTTACGAGTACAACACATTCTTGGATCAATCTGATGTTTTGCCCAGTTGCTTGCCTGAATGCTTAAGTGAGCAAGAGCAGCTTCCTTGCTTACTGCTTGGGGAAGAGCAGCCCTTTGGGGAAGCCTATTAGTTTTATCCTAGGAAATCAGGAAGGGTTAACCCTTCAGTGTTCACTAGGACCACTTAAGAAGTCATTTCCTACGGTAACAATGCAAAGCATATGCTGCTTGTTAATACAGACGGGCAGTGAACTAGCAAGGCATTTTTAAAGTCTTTCGGTGCTGTATGTTGCAGTGAGAATATGCACCCTTGAGCCAATCTGAAGTATGTTTGTCCACAATTTCATTACTGTATGTGTCTGAGTTAGTGTCTTCATTAAAATGATAAGTTTCTCTAAAAGCTGCAAATGACAAGTGACCTTATAATGTAACATGGTCCCGCTTAGTCTGCAGGAAAGTATTAAATGTCAGGACTTATAATTGTAAGGATTTGATATTTATGAAGGTCAGTTCAAGTGTGAGTAATATAACATAATATTACATTTAAACTAAGATCTGTGTTCATAGGAACCTTTTAAAAACAGCCAGCTGCCACTGCTGAAATAGTGCAATGATAGATGATGATTTTTTTAGACTTAACACATATTGTGAATTTGCAACTCATGTAGGGTTTGTATTAAAAGCTGACACAGTATTTTAATTTAAACAGAGGTTAGATTATTAAAGTTGGCGAACAGCCAGAAGTATATCAATGTTAAAAAATGTCCATTTACTTGACTTTTGCTCTCCTTTGTTTTCATTGGTAGAATACATTAAAAAAATTCACCTGAATTGTTGCTCATAATTAATATTTTTCATTCAAAAATTGGCACTATTTGCCTTTATTTGAGGGTTGACATTGCGAGCCAGAGTATAATAAACTTTTTCAATGATAAAGTGAAAAGAAATCCCATTCCACAGATTGTATATCTCATTAACATTAAATTTATTCAGGTCAATTCACTATTCAAAATGATGGATATAAAAGACTTGAAGTAGCATTTCTACTGTGTGTTTCTTGGAAAGACAATTTCCTGGGGAGATTCCATTCCCCTGGAGCCTGATGGCCATGTGCACACAAGTTATACAGATACAGATAAAGCACATTTCATATGAACTTAGTCTTGATGGATGCAGAATGTCCATAGTTATCATTAGCTATAAAACTTCACTGGATGCCCAACGCCTTTCAGCACCTGGAAGGATTATACTCTGTGTTTGTATCTTTCCTCTTTGCATCATCAGGGCATCTCATACCTAATGAGTAAAGTATGGGAAGTGCCCATAGAAGACATAATGGATCAGAGCACAATGTGATACTTTTTCTGTTTTCCACAGTGTATTTGAGCTTTTGTGCTGAGTTATTGTAGAAGGAACATGCTTAATCATTAATTAATTGTTTGGTCTAATTATTTAGGTGACCACTGCATCCATTTGGACCACTGAGCTGTACAGAACAGAGGGCTGTACTATCAAGGAGCCTGCCTCACAGCAAATGCCATAAAAGAAACAAGAAAGGTAGGATCTCTGGTGATTCATGACACAAGTATATTACAAGGATGGAAAAGTTTTTTAGTTACGGAAAAGTTATAAAAATGAGGAAAAGTTTGGAGCTGGGCCTTTTATGGCTGCAGATTTATTGGTAGAGCTGCAGTGTGTTATTTGAGGAGGATCAGATGATGTGATTCTGGCTTTTTAAATTCCACAAGCCTGCTGTCAAAGGATGTAGATACCTCGGACAGCATTCATATAGCCAAATGTAGGTAGCTATAATGCAGACAAGTCTGAGTAAATCATCAAAATTCCTTCTATAGTCAGTGGAGAGGAACAGAGACTTTTAGGATGCAATTACCAAAACAGACCTCTAAGTTAAGTGAATTGTTCTCTGAAGGAGTCCATTTCTCTTGTCAACAAGACAATTTAAGATGGACATTTCAAATATAAATATAGTAATCTATACTCTTTATCTATACACAACAGCGAAATAGGCAGGGTCAGAGGTAGTGTGGGTATCTTAGGTAGGTGGGATTATTTGTTCTTCATGGATGACTGTTACTCCAGGGTTCAGCTTCATCTTGTCTAATTACAGGCATTTTACTGATGTGCTTAATTTAGGAATCCAGTTGCCAAAAGTTGCCCTATGGTTTTTAGTTGTCCTGCAGTTTCTGTTACATGCAATAGAAATCGACAGGCATATTCAACGGAGGACTCAGGGCTTAGGTGGAGTGAATAGCTCTCTGTAAATGCTGATTTCTGGAGTGTCTACTTCTACCTGGGAGTTGTCATGTGCTACATGTGTTACAGAATGCTTACGACACCTTCAAATCTCTCTCCCTCACACAAAGAAGTACCTGGGTCCAGAGTTTATAAATCCTGAGTCAGAACCACAAAAATATTCTGTCAAGGTTAGAAATTTTGGTATCAGAGTTGTCTAAAGACAACTCTAAAGACATGAAGGATATACGCTTCAGCCCTCAGTGAATCCAGATCTTTGTGTGAAGCAGTTTTGATCATATAGTCTCCTTAACATACATGTCTCAGCAGTCCCAAGTATATTCATCCTACTCCTTCTACCCATCCTTCCTTCAAACTTACTTCTGTTTCAGCTATAGCATCTTCCTCTCCCACACCTAGAGGTGGATCAAGTAACTATTCATTTCTCTAGGGAATGTTGTCATGATCAAAAGACAGTGGGATGAAGAAACAAGTATAGTTTTCCCATGCATCACAGCAGAGGCAGGAAGAGGGGTGGCTGTCTTGGGCTTCTAGAGACTTTCCTTCCTCTTTCTCTCTACCTTCACTACCCTTGAAATAGCATCATTTTCCAAGGAGACAGAAGACTGCAGCACCCCTAAGCAATTCTTGCTGGGAGAGGTCAAAAAGTGGATAGAGCAGTCCACCAGTGAAGCTTTCCCTTCAGCAGGATTAAAATGTAAGAGCTGGCTGGTATTTTGGAATTAGTATTTCCCATGCTACTGGCCCACTGCAGTCTACTTAACTGTCTGTATTCACTGAAAAAGAAACAGCTCATAGGAGCTCAAAGGTATGGCAAAAAGTAGACACCATGTGGGAAGGTTATCAATGCACATGTTCTATCTGAGAACAAGACTGAAAGGAAGAGAAAAGTATCTGATTTGACTAACAAATCCATCTAGCACAAATGGGCAGGACCTGAGGTGTCTTCACACCTTCTACTAATTGGAAAAGATAATTATAGAAGCTGTATAGAGGAGGATGAAAGGAGAAAACAGGAACCTGAACAACACTGAGGCAGGTGGATGATGGAAAAGTGTTGACTAAGTGGTATGAGTGGGGGAAGAAGAAATGAGGTGGGACCTTGCACATGGAAAGGGAAAATTTTCAAGTGATACAATGCAGAAGGTAAATAGGACAATACATGTGGCAGAAAAGAGTTTCTTGGTGCTCTTGGGCAGTGCAAAGAGGAACAACCCATAAAGAGAAAGAGAAATTCCCTCATTAAAACCAACTTACAATAAAGCGTTGTCAAGTGCATTCCATATCAGTGCAATCACATGTCAGTTAGGCAATTACTAGCATAATTTCACACGGAAAGAAGAGTAGACAGAGAGGGTGATTATATGGATGACAATTAAAAGCATGTCCTTTCTTCATATGAGGGATGTAGCTTAAACTAACTTTCAGAATGCAAACAAAAAAATTAACATTGCTTGTAAAAAATGATGGGGCTGCACATATTTCAGAGATAGGGACACCTCAGCACATCTTTGGTATTGGAAGTGTATTTTGTCCATTGTAAACCTGTGGATGAAGTAAAGTTTGTGCAGATATTGGGTATGTGGGAGGTTGTGTTGGAATGGATAAAGTGTGGTAGCATGATGGAACACAAAGTACATCCATGCTGTCATGGATTGTTCTGAATAGGTAGTGGTGGGCGTTTTGAATGCTATTGTCTCCATGAAAAGTAAATTCACTGGGTTTCAGTGATTGCAGTGATAGGAAAGATAATTTGGCAATTTCAAGTGTAGTCTGAATTAGGCTGCATATATGAGTGTCTGTATAACGGCAGTTTAGACTGAACCAGCTATTTTATTCTAACAGACCAGGGTTACGAGCACAGTTGCTTTTTAGATGTTTGCTTTTGGTGTTGTATAGGATTAAAATGGGTTATGAAAACATTGGTCAGCCCAGGCCTCCAGCTCCAGCACCATTCACTTTGACTGCAGATGAACATTATGATGAGGTAAAGGACTAGCTCTGATGTATGGGAAAGAAATGAAGCATTTCCTTCTGCAAGGACCATGTGTTGTCTTTCATAGGAAAGTGTACATGCTTTTTTTCCTTTTGATCTTTATACAGTATTTTCTCTGTACTGTTGAACTACACCAAATGCCTCTTTGAGAGTTAGGCAAACAAACATCAACCTTTTGCCAAGTGGTGTGAAATTAAAAAAAAGGATTTTTAAAAATCTTTTTCAACTGCTTTTCTGTCAGACAATGATTGTATAATTGAAAGACATCCAGTTGATAAAAAAGAACTTATTTTTTATTGGCAGCACAGTAACATGAGTTCAAAGACTGTATTTGCCAAGAGTGCATAACTCTGTAATGGCCGGCATACTTTTACAAGTGTTCAGTGGTATTACTGACAGAAAGATCGCTTTGGTCCAAGACAGATGTAAAATACTTCATTTAACAAATATTTACTCCACAATTATCTGAAAATGTAGAAAGTACAACCTGACATGTTTGAATATCTAAAGAACCTGTTTATGGGGTATTCTATTATTGTTCCTACATAATAATCCAAAAAATATAGTTGCAGGGGAGGCTGGATGATTTAGGATATTGGTAATAGGATACAAAGCCTTTCACTTCTTGGTCAGCAGTTCAAATCTGGCTTAGGTTGGTAGTAACTCAAAATGATTGTTGCACTATGTGACTAGGATTAATAATAGGTTGGTGCCTTCTAGCTTTCAGGGTCCACCACCATAATGACTAAATTGGCATGATGACCACAGGCTATTGTCACTTCTGCAGGAACTAGTGTCACCAAGGAGAAGACCATGAAGGCGCCTGCAAAGGTATAGGACCCCATCACCTCTTCCACAGAACCGTACAATTGCCTGCCTTTTGCAGTCTCTAGGAACCTGTCAGGAGTTTGCTCCTAACTCAGCAGTGATGGAGACAGGAAAAACTTCTGCAGGTTGAACATCACTGAATGTCAGCATGGAAATATTAGGAAATACGCATGTCATTATGAATTGTCATTGCAATAGCCATGCTGATGGAGAACTGTGGGGCATAATTATTAGCAGGTAATTAGAAGACTAGCCAAAGTGTTAGAGTTTATCTCAGTTTTTATTTGGTGTTTCACATTTGGGAAGCAACAGAACACTTAGTTTTTGGTCAGAGGTGTAGATTATAGACTTGAAAGTGAGCACAGTTGCATATTTCAGATGTACAGAGAGTTGCATCTGGTCAAGTCCTATGCCTCTCACTGGTCCTTTGTGGCTGTGCCTCTAACTGGGAAACCAAACGTGGCTGGTGCCCGCTTCCTATCACCGAGACCAGCTGACATGGCCTAGCTCATATCCACACCCTTCAATTCTCTCACTGTCCAGAGCAAGACACCATAATAAAACTACTTTTTATCGGGGCAACCCCCGATATCAATACAGGCTGGGGGATGAAGGGATTGAGAGCAGCCCTGCGGAGAAGGACTTGGGGGTACTGGTGGATGAAAAGCTGGACATGAGCCAACAGTGTGCGCTTGCAGTCCAGAAGGCCAACCGTCTCCTGGGCTGCATCAAAAGAAGCGTGGCCAGCAGGTCGAGGGAGGGGATTCTGCCCCTCTACTCGGCTCTGGTGAGACCTCACCTGGAGTACTGCGTCCAGCTCTGGATCCCTCAGCACAAGAAGGACATGGAGCTGTTGGAGCGGGTCCAGAGGAGGGCCACAAAAATGATCTGAGGGCTGGAGCACCTCTCCTACGAGGACAGGCTGAGAGAGTTGGGGTTGTTCAGCCTGGAGAAGAGAAGGCTGTGGGGAGACCTTATTGCGGCCTTTCAGTACTTAAAGGGGGCCTATAGGAAAGATGGGGACAGTCTTTTTAGCAAGGCCTGTTGTGACAGGACAAGGGGTAATGGTTTTAAACTAAAGGAGGGGAGATTTAGACTGAATATAAGGAAGAATTTTTTTACGATGAGGGTGGTGAAGCACTGGAACAGGTTGCCCAGAGGGGTAGTGGAGGCCCCATCCCTGGAAACATTCAAGGTCAGGTTGGACGGGGCTCTGAGCAACCTGATCTGGTTAAAGATGTCCCTGTTCACTGCAGGGGGGTTGGACTAGATGACCTCTAAATGTCCCTTCCAACCCAAAGCATTCTATGATTTTATGATTCTACTTACAGGCAATAGTCCCTGACCCGTACTGATGCCCAAAGTGTGCTTGGGAACAGTTTTGGAAGACCATTAACTGGCCCAGACCAAAACTATACCAGGGATCATCTGACAGGGTGATGGTGCAAACAATCATGTTCTGGTGCTAGGCACATGCCCAGGCACTCTTTAATTCAGTAGTCTAAGGAAAGCTGTGTGACCTTAGCTAAGAGGTTTTGTCTTCCTTGTTTCAGTTAAATATCTCTGAAGTGGAAATAGGAGCATTTTTGTTTCTTGTGCATTTAGACTTTTTAAAATAAGATTTGTCAATTGTGTGAGCCATGCTTCATAAAAGGCAACAGATTTGATCCGTATCTCTAGGCCTGGTATGCAAATAATTGTATGAGAATTGAGGTTTAACATTCATAAGGTGTTGCTCCTCTAGCTGATGTCATTTTTCTGCTTCCGTCTCTCATATGCTAATGTGTAAATGTTGTACCTAATGAATTCCAACATTTCAAGAGATTTGCTTGGCGTGAATAGATGGAATGTTACTGATTTCATGTAAAAAACAGGCAGGTACTGGGCATTTTAAAAGTTGTTCTTTGCTGTCTTTGCTGTGAAGTACCTAACAGTTATGGAACAGAAGGAAGAGACTGAAGAACCAGTTGTGTAATGGAGATGACTTTATTTCCAGCTTCCGCTGTGCTTTTGCCACATGCCAGAGAAGGGGCATGCAGGCTCCTGGGTCAGGTGGAGCTGAGTGTTTGGTTTGGAGGAGAGGAGGAACGGGGGAGCACATGCACAAACAGCACGGCTTGGGGAAGAGAGGGATAAACCCAGGTAAGTGGAGAGGAAGAAAGGCAACATGGATAGGGAAAGGTAAAGGACGAAAAGAGCACGCAGTTCCTCACACTCGGGGAGATCCTTGAATACGGGCAGGCGTAACAGTGGGGCTATGTTCAGGAATTTTAATCTAATAGATAAGTTTTTTATTAATTATTAAGCTAACAAAAGTTTTGTGTCCTCTAAAACAGCACAGATTTTACATAACCACAGTTTATATCTGCGTTTTTCCTCTTTCAGATATCTTTAACAACTTTCCTTTCCTTGATTTTGGCAAACTGGGAAGGGCTGTTTGCAGGGGTATCTTGATGACTAAAGGGTTTTCTCAGAGAGCGAACGGATTCCAGCACTGCTGCTTTTTTTGTGTAGAAAAATGTTTCAGGATATTTATGCTTCTTCCTTGATTTCAAGACAGATACTTAGGAACAGGACATGGTATCCTGACACCATTGCTTATAGGGATTGCCCAAAATGATCCAGTGTGCTTCTACCATTTCAGTCCTAATTTTCCTCTGGGTAAAAGTGATAGAAGTCTTTATTTTAAATTATATTCTTTGTCGAATGTTGTGCTCTGTAGCAATGATTGATGACTTTGAGCTTCAAGAAGTTGTTTAAAAATATGCATACCATTACAGGTGGTTACTTAAGTTACATACGTTTAAAGAAAGATATTTAAACACAGAGGCCTGGATTCAGGTAACTGAATTAAGGTGCCTGAATTAGGATCACAGCCACAGTTTGTTCTCTTTCTAATTACTGGAGAAATAGGCACCACCAGGAGTAATTCAATCTCCTTCAGCATCTGAATTGCTCTCTAAGACCTGAACTGCTTTCTGCAGATACCTGTCTTCACCGACTGATGGGCGAAGGCAAAACCAATCCCATTCATGACCATGCTGCGCCGGTATGGCATGAACCCAGACCGCTGTGACCAGGACTTTTAGGTAGCTAATTACATTTTGAGTACCCATTTTTGATGTCTTAGAGGAGCTGACTTTCTTAGCTTTCAGCTTCTTTTAGAAGATCTCAAACTGGGCATTGTTGGAAAACTTGGCTTATGCTTTTACCTAAAACACTTTCTGATTCCTGAGTCCATTTGAATAGAGATAGAGACAGCAGCTGTAGACAGCTGCCTGGTAAAAGGCAGAGTAATCCTCCCCTCCATCACAGGGGAACAAGGAAGGGAACAAGGAGAAGTCAGGTCGCTACCAGACCCTCATCCTGGACATCTCTATTCGTTTGTTTTGTTGATTGGCTCTACCACATGACGGTAGTCAATACTACTTCGTACTCTGCAGGAAAAGAATGCACAGTACTGCAGCAGGCGCTGAAAGCACTGCACCCTGGTCGTCCATTAAGGGGCAGGGAGGACTATTTGTTCCCTGGTTCATGTTGGATGCTTCCTGTGGCATTCTTTACTACCTGTAGTAGCCCCCAAGGGTTTCTTGTTTGCTTTATGAAAGTTTTCCATCCTGAAACACAAATCCACTCTGGCAGCCATATGGGACTCTGCACCCTTTATCCTGCATTGGGTCAGAACAATCATAGAATCATAAAATCATAGAATGCTTTGGGTTGGAAGGGACCTTTAGAGGTCATCTAGTCCAACCCCCCTGCAGTGAGCAGGGACATCTTCAACCAGATCAGGTTGCTCAGAGCCCCGTCCAACCTGACCTTGAATGTTTCCAGGGATGGGGCCTCCACTACCTTTCTGGGCAACCTGTTCCAGTGCTTCACCTCCCTCATTGGAAAAAATTTCTTCCTTATATTCAGTCTAAATCTCCCCTCCTTTAGTTTAAAACCATTACCCCTTGTCCTGTCACAACAGGCCTTGCTAAAAAGACTGTCCCCATCTTTCCTATAGGCCCCCTTTAAGTACTGAAAGGCCGCAATAAGGTCTCCCCACAGCCTTCTCTTCTCCAGGCTGAACAACCCCAACTCTCTCAGCCTGTCCTCGTAGGAGAGGTGCTCCAGCCCTCAGATCATTTTTGTGGCCCTCCTCTGGACCCGCTCCAACAGCTCCATGTCCTTCTTGTGCTGAGGGCTCCAGAGCTGGACGCAGTACTCCAGGTGAGGTCTCAGCAGAGCAGAGTAGAGGGGCAGAATCCCCTCCCTCGACCTGCTGGCCACGCTTCTTTTGATGCAGCCCAGGATACGGTTGGCCTTCTGGGCTGTGAGCGCACACTGTTGGCTCATGTCCAGCTTTTCATCCACCAGTACCCCCAAGTCCTTCTCTGCAGGGCTGCTCTCAAATACAGGGCAGCAGCCCATATCTGTGCCACGAAATGGAAGATCAGGGTCTGTTTTCCCTCTGTACATACTCTGTCTTCATTTGCAATGTGCAGACCTGTGCTAGTCTACAGGCAAAATCCTCCCTGTCTTATACCTGCATAGCCATGTCGATTTGACCATGGTTGCTCAGTCACAAATGATAATGAAATTAGATCCAATGGTACTGCGTGGATGGAACTCAGAGTGATATTTTGCTATTGTGCATGTGCTTTTAAATGAAAGAGAAAAAATAGATTATATCCTTTAAAAATTAAAAACAGACTTGAAAAAGTTGGTCTATAGATTTTTTTTAAAGTGTAGTTCTACTGACAAAGCTTATAAAAACATTCCAAAGTAATGTAGTGTGATGACCCTTGCTCATAATCACAGACAACCTCTCCAAGTTTTTGATTTTTTAATAAGCCTATCATTAATCTTCAATGAAAATAATATAGATTTTATGAAGAAAGCTCACCAAAGTTCTTGGAAAACTTACAAGACATTTAACAGCTGAACAGTGTATCTCACAAATGGACTTTAAAGGTGCTCTTTCAAACTGAAGCCTTTATTTGATCTGGTTTTATAGTTAGCAATTGCTTTGGTCTGAAACCTCACCCATCCTTTCCAACTAATAACCAAAAGAATCCTGAAATATAGCACTTGTTGGAGGTACAGCGTGACAGCCCCCGAACCAATTAGTATTACTTTTAGACTCTTGAGGTTGGATTTATTATTTGTTTTAAGACATCCTACTTTACCAGAACTGTATATGTGTGTATTCTGAACAAAGTCAAATACAGGATTGACAGTATTTAGTATATATAACAAATATGTAGCTGAATTTATGGATTTTTTTAATTTTCTTTTGTGCCTTTTTTTTAAACATTGAGCATTACTCAAATGTTTTCTCCAATAACTTTAATCTGGATTTCTTTTCTGATAAAACTCTGGTTGTTTGCAGATCCACCCGTCAGTTTTATGAGGATATCTTTGAGACATCACAATTATAAAACAAACTGGAAGGAAGAGCAGCTGTACTTACAAACAAACATCACAGGCACAATTAATCTGCTTAAAGGGTTTATGAGGGGAAGCATAAAATATCAAATAAAGGGTAATGGGAAATATTTAAAAAATGCTGAAGCTGGTAACAATCCACAGAGCAGAGCAGACAGTGCACATTCAGGAAACAGAATGTAGCTAGTAACTCATTTGGTTGGAAGCCACCAGCTCTCTACCTCCCAACCTGAACTGCAGGGCTGTTTCATGTTTCTAAACCAGATACAGTTCTAGATATATATACTCCATTTACTTTGTAGATTACAATTTAAAGGATATTCCTTTTTTAAAAGTGAAGATGGTAATAAAATCTTAAGAGGCCAGTTTTGTTTTCTGTTGTTCAACTTAAACATAGTATGATCCCATTCTTGTGGTTGAAATTTATGTCCATGCTTAGATAAGAGAAAAACATATACCTACACATGCTCTTTCACGCTCTCTCTTGCTTTCACTCACACACATACACACACCCCATGCCAACAACCATCCTGGAAACAGGCATTGAATCAAGCAGGTGTATGACTATTCTGGATACTTTCTAAAAACCTCACAATAGACTTTAAGATTAAAAAAAGAAAGATTCTTCTATACCTAACAACAAACATTATTTTCAATTCCAAAATCCCATTTTAGAATCTGAATTAGTTGGATAATGCATTTCGGTTTTTCTTATGTTAACCTTAACAGAAAGTTTCAGCTTGTACCAAACTGAAATAGTTTGCTATATAAAATATCCTGAGGTCTAATATATGAGACTGCATCTCCTTATGTCACATGTAAAGCATCTTTATCTCTTTCTCTCTCACTGTTCATAGAGTCATATAAGTACCAAAGAGACTCTGGTGGTATGGTCTGCTGGTTGTTGTATTTCTGCCATATCTACCATATATTTTAAAAATCACTCTTTTTAATTTTATAGAATGTGCACCAGTGGATAGATGTTGGCGTTCATATGATATAAATTCCCATTTGCCCAAGAGAAGAGGTTTTGTTCAAGATATACCACAAATATAATCAGAATGGTTCTTTAAAGGAAAAAACCTCTTGCCTCCTCTCATGGGAACACAGGGCTAGAAGGTTCCTTTTTTTATCATAAAGTTCATTTGGCTTTGGTTGTACGTAAGCTTTTTATCAACAGACTATCAACTTGGGACGCTTATTACAAGTTGGTGGAGTGTCACATAGAATCATAGAATAGAATCATAGAATCATTTATGTCAGAAAGGACCTTTACGATCATCGAGTCCAACCATTGACCTAACACTGCCAAGTCCACCACTAAACCATGTCCGTAAGCACCACATCTACATGTCTGTTAAATACCTCCAGGGATGGGGCCTCGACCACTTCCCTGGGCAGCCTGTTCCAATGTGTGACAACAATTTTGGTGAAGAAATTTTTCCTAATATCCAATCTAAACCTCCCCTGGTGCAATTTGAGGTCACCTCCTCTTGTCCTATTGCTTGTTAATTGGGAGAAAAGACTGACACCCGCCTTGCTGCAACCTTCTTTCAAGTAGTTGTAGAGAGCGATAAGGTCTCCCCTCAGCTTCCTTTTCTCCAGGCTAAATAACCCCAGTTCCCTCAGCTGCTCCTCGTAAGACTCGTGGTCCAGATCCTTCACCAGCTTTGTTGCTGTCTCAAAGGAAGCTGTGTGTTAGGTCTTTCTTGTTTGAGCTATACAAGCATGGAGGGTTTCGTCACAGGGACAGTTCCAATTTAAACTTTGTTTTGAAAGGGGTTTAATTAGTGGTTTTGAAAGGACCTGTCTGTGCTCGATTCTGATCTCACTTAAATTGATGCAGTTGTGTAAATGCAGTATGAGATCCTGTCTTCTTGTAAATTGGTTCCTTGCTGCTTATTTTGAGAAAAATTAAAATGTATTTAAAAAAGAAAAAGTTTAGCAGAGAAAACAAATCAACCTTAAAAAAAATAAAATAAAAATCCATGCAAAAGACCAACAGTCCAATGAATTTTCCAAGAAGATGAAGGCATAGTGCCTTTGGATTTCTGCCTGTTTGTGCACATGAGGAATGTTAGTATCTTGGGATAACCACACTCCTTGTCATGTATTATGCTTTATATGGACTCAGAACTGTCATCGCAATGCACATAAACATTTTTTATTTTCTTCACCTGCTCATGTGGCGCACACCTGGGGCTTGCTGGCAGCGCGCTTGGCTTCGGCAAACGAAGGAGAGACACTGCCAGGTTGGAAAGCTAGCCCTGTTCCCTTCATGTAAGTTAAGCCAAGTCGATCCCCCACTGTTTTTATGGAGTGGTTAAGGATAGGGCTGAAAAACTTTAGCTTCTACTGAAAATTCAAAAATGTGGGGGACTGAACTTTTAGAGACTCAAACAGAACATCAGTGCTTTGCTTAGACCTTTAGAGCAGAAGTCCCTCTCCTTTGCCTGTCGGCTCCATAGTTTACCCTGAGTTTTCTGTCTGTGCAACGTAAGCAGTGTCAGTGCAAACTGCCTTGCCAGGTGTGGTAACGCGCGGACCTTTAGAAGTCAGCTAGATGGCACAGCACTCTGTTGTTGCTCTATTAACGTAATAGTTTGGACTGAAACCTTTGTTTCTGGATAGCGCTTCCTGGAGTAAAGGAAGTGTCAGCTGTATATTGCTCAGAGCTGGCTGAAATGTTTATAGAGGAACTGAAATTTTCATTGAGTTGAGTTCATGGGCATTACATAAAAATGCATGGCTTCCTTCTAGTTTTTTTGCATTAGTAAACATTTTGTTGAAATGCTTTCCGGTGTCTGGTTGTCAGTCTCCTAGGCCTGAAAGCTGCAGGAGAATGGAAACAGTGAGAGGAGAAGCTGTTGGAAGGTGCCTTTTGATGAGCAAAGAATTGAAACCTCGATGCTAAGGCATCTTCTGGACTGTGAACAAATGCCATCCTTACAGAAGTACACACAGACACACACAAATGTGTGTTTATGTGGCAATTAGGGGACTGAAAACTTATTCCTGCTCAGAAGGAAGAGATGTTACCTCTTTCTGTGTGAAAAAATGGACTCTTACATGCTCTTGTTGATCCTGTGACCAACCTGTTTGGTGCATTTGGGGTAAGGGGAGTCAGAGACCTGTCCCTGCCCATGCTTGCCTACTCCTTGTTCACTCATGTAAACGGATCTTCCCTCCCTTTGCCATAGTGGGAGCTGCTTTCTCAGGGAAAAATGGCTTTCTTAGGCCCCTTTATCACTGAAGGTGCAAAACATTGTGGTCATAACTGAGTTTGAAATAGAATTTTGTTGGTTTATTCTGAGAAGACAATTGGTGCTTAGAGTAAAGACTGAGATTCATTACTGGCAGTGGTGAATAAATTGAGCACACTTGGCTTTGATTTATGGGTGTGATCTTTGAAAGTGAAACTCTGTGATGATGATTATAATGTAAATAACAGCACCAGAAACACCAGTTTGGAAGAAGCTATGTATCTCTGGCATCCTGTTTCCGCTACGTACTCCAGTTATCCAGAAGATGGATGCCTATGTGTATTTTTAATCAAACTAGTCCACAGCTATACAAGTGACCAGAGTGTTTTCAAGTGCAGTTCTTTAGGAACAGCATTCATATTTCAGTAATCCCTGCAAGGACAACTTGGACAAGAGTCTTCCCACACACAGTGTGTGGCATTCTGCTGCTGCAAAAACAAGGGTGTTTCCAGTTAAAGTTTGGCCTTCACATCAAGTCCATCCTTTGGCAGAAGAGTTTATATTATGTCATGAAGAAGTCCAATAATTCTATAAATGCACATCCTTGAGGTATGGAGCTTTTTTAAAAATAGGAATATTTACCATGCTATCAACATTTATCCAGCTGGTCAGAAAATGAAAAGATGGAGAGTGAGAGAATATGCAAGTATGTATGTCTTTGATAGATTATTGAAACAAGCAGCAGAACGATTCAACTCTCTTGGGCCAATTCCACAATGTTTTAAAAGCAATGTTTATTACAAAGCATGGAGTTAAAGCTGTGGAATTCATCTCTCTGCTTCCTGCCTCTTTCCACTCACACCCACTGACACACACCAAATTCAGTGCCTTCAGATAGAGTTTGCAGTGGTGGGAGGGGATTGACTGGACCTGTTTTAGGGATAGAAACTCTCTGAATAATTTAGGACCTGACTGAGGATTTGGATTTCAAAGTTCATGGCTGTTCAGATCCCTGCTTTTGATTTTTGCCTATTTCTATTTATTAACATTTTTGCTACTGGCTGCTGTCAGAGAAAAGATTTTGGACTAGATGGACCTTTGATCTGACCCAGTACATCTGTTCTTATGGCAAGTGGTGCATTGCGCAGGAAGTAGATGACGCAACTTCACAGATTGCTGGTTAGGTGCAGACTGGAGTTAAAGATGCTCTCTTCCCCCCATAAAGCTGAAGATGTTTTGGACTTTGGCCGCCACATGGACGTCTCTCCTTCAGGGACGCTCCAGCTAGCTGTTCTCTGATGGAAGATAAGGACTGTTACTAATACACTCTTTGCCTCACTGAAACACATTTTTCTGCTTCGTCCAATAAAATACTGATTTGTAGATCTTTGGAACATCGTGTCTGGTTTATTTATTGATTTATTTATTTACTCTTCCTGGCAGAAGGACAGAAACTGCTTATTTGTGGGACATAGATTTTGATTTTTACTTTGAGGTCTTCATGACTTACATTCATTAAACCCTGTTACTAAGTGTTTCTGGATTTAAACACCTGGGGAAGGTAGGGAAAGGGATTCTTGAGATGCTCCACAGGATTCTTTGGCTACATTAGCAGACCAAACAGATCCAGGACATCAGCTCAAACACTAGCATGTAATCACTCATATTGTTAAGTTGTTCACACAGTTCTGGGCTAGATAACATTTTCCCAGACAGTATCTGGGTACAGTTTGGGGTTGGTACAGGCCAGGAGCCATTCACAATTGGACATATGATGAGGCCACCAAAAGGGGCGAATATTTAGGTGTAAGGATACATGCTGAGTTGTGATATGTTAATTCATCTCAGGACTGAGAATGTTGCTTCCTTACAGTTCTAATCTTGCTATTTCTGATGTATTTTTTCCACTGTCTTCAGAAAGCACTGGATCTAGTCTTTATTGTCCCATTTATTTTGCTGTGCTAAGGGATGAACCTTCCCTCTTATTAGGCTGGAGGCTTCTAGACCATTTAATCCCAACAATATGTTCTTGTAGATGACCATCTTAAATAATTTTTTCAAATATATCCCACATCATAAAAAGTAAAATAAGTACTAGTTCTGAGGAGTATGGTGCTTGTTTCTAAAAGGTTTTAGACATGACTACTAATTTTTGATGCCTCAGATTCATTTAGTTTAAATTAATTTAATCTAATTAATTTAATTTAAAAAAATTGTTTGTTGTTGAGGCCTCAGTCAGCTGTAAATCAATTACGGTTAACAAAAGTGGCAAATACATCAACATGTCCACAGAATAAAAATGTAAGTTTTTAAAAATGGATATGCAAAACCAGACCCTTTAAAAATCTGAGATTATTTCTGAAAAACTGATGAGCAGAAGTAAGTGAAACCCAGTGACTGGAATAAGTACAGAATACTATGATTTTATATTTTTGTAATTGATTTAAATGAATACTGATAAAATTGGTGTCAGTTATTTAGACTCTTAGATGAACAGATCCTATCCAGATATTCAGTTCTGGTAGAGAGAGATACTCAAATTGCAAGATTAACCATAGAAATATTGTGATGAAGAAGAGTAAAGGATATGATTTATAATGTTCATCCACTGAGCCTGTCTGGTGTGAACTAGATGTTCCCTGAAACTTGAGAACAATCATTCTTATTTGACTATTTATGGAGTCAATAAAATGAAGGAACTGTGTCTTCCCTCCAGCCAGCTGGCCTCATGAGTATATGTTAGATCTCAGAAAGGGGGATGATGACCATAAAGTAGTGTTTTGCAGAAGAAAGAGAGGAGAAATTTAGAATCTCAGTTGGTTTTACTCCCTTACTGAAAAAAACCAGTAAGGGAGAACTCCTCTTTGGATTTTAGCTCTGAACATATTCCATCTTTCCTCAACCTCTTTGCATTTTTCCCCTTTTCACAAGTAAATATGAAAACAGAAGGAAGAAAGGAATTAACTGAAATTAATTTTTTCTTTATTTGAATATTCATAGCTATTGCATGACAGAGAATTCTACATGTTCTCTAACAACTGGATGCAATGTGCTTTTGGTTTTGCCTAGCTCTGTGTGTGTACGTGTGTGTCTGTGTGTACATGCGTTTGTATTGTGGTGAGTGGCAGGGAGGCCTCCAAGGAAAACACAAAAGGCTGCAATCCAACAAAATCAGAAGAAGAACACTTACTCTGAAATGGCTTGATCTGATGTTATGAAAATGCTAGAATGTAAATACAAACTATTTTCATGCCAACATCCTGGCCCTTGTGAAAAGTGGTGTTCATTTCCCAGACCTTTCTCCGGAGTAATCTGCAGTAATTTATAGCCACTGTGAATAGCCACATCTCCTTTGTGTGGTACACATTTGTTTGAAATATTAATCAGTTCCATGAAAGGAATTGCATTTTTGAACGTTTCCCACTGATAGATGACAGAATATACAGTCATTACTCTTTTCCATGGTTTTCCTAAAGGGCTGTTTTCCCCACATTTTTACTTCAGGAGGATGGAAGGCTTTTTCAACACCTGCTACAGTAGCTCAAAAATGAGAAGTCAGAAGACCATCTGCTTGCCGGTCCTTCCTCTTGTTACCATGTTTACATCAACTTCTTTTAAAAACCACCCACTGTTTCCTTAGCAGAAGCATTCTTCACTTCTGGAGAGGGAGTTAACTAAGGAGAGAGATATGATTTTGTTTGATGAAGCCAAACATTTTAATGGAATTATATATGTCAAACCTTGATAAGCCAATGCCATTGTATATTACATAGAGGACATCAGTTGTTAAGAAAGCTGCAGTAATGAAGAACCACTGGGATATTTGCTTTTCACTCTAAACAGTCACAACAGATCAAGCAAACTGAAACTTCAATGCTAATTGTTTTTTTCTAGCACTGAACTATCAAATGTATATTGAAGAAGTATCAAAGTCCAGTATGTTCTGACCAGGTTCTTTTAGATATTCTACATGTGTAGTGTTTAATGTTTAATACCAGTTTTACTTATCTGAAGATTTATGACGTTTCATGGGACTTTGGTTTAGCAGAGTGATACAGCAATGTACTAAAATCCATACACTAAACAAAGAGAGATCAAAATAATTTAATGGAATGATCCCAGAGGCAGTGTTAATGTTTGTTAGTGTTTTTCTAAGAACAGTTCACCTTTCCTGGAAGCCAGCAAAACAGTGGTCTCTATAGTGGATATTGTTATCAAGCTTCATTGAAAATAATCTGCATATTATTATGTGTGATTAAATTAACTACTACGTAAATGAGATAGAATCATTTAAGTCATATTTTGAGGATATTCATCAGAGCTATTCTATGTATGCTGCAGGCTGGATTAATTCCTCCTAATTTTGGCCACTTCTATAAAGTCAACTATATTATAGTCTCAAAGGTATTTTGGAATATGTGTTTAATAGTGCTTAGAAACCTACCCATCACTGCACACATTCACATCAATGGGAGCATCACTTCAGAAAAAGTGAGGTTAGGAATATATGTTTCCAACTGTAAGCCCTCAAATTACGTGTGAGATAACACCTAGAGCTTTGGTGGACAAATGTGAAAGAAAAAAAGGTAAGATTTTTTTCCAGTGCTAGCCAGATTCTGTTAAAACGTTAGAAAGTACACAACAATAATTTGCATTCTTGCTATGTAATGAATGGCCAACTCCCACCTGTAAATATTTGGTGCTTTATCACTGTCAGGATTCTTGCACTAGCTGGCATATAGTCATTCCGATGGATGTAGAAAAGGTTTAGTAAAAAATGCATATTATTGTGGTCTCAGAGGTCACAATCCTGAGTGCAGTGACATTTCATTTTACACAGTCAATGTTAAGGAAAGTGCACGTCACTTAGAGCAACACAGAAAATTGCTGTAAAAAGCACCCCTCCAGACAACTTGTGATACACATAGCCTGGACAAAAGTTCTCTTGTCTTAAATTTTTCCAACATTCAAATGATCTGTTCTTGGCCATTTCTCTACTTTAAAATTATTGAAAAAATCCAAATTCCTTTCCTTGGCTGAAGTGTCTCTGAGAGGCTTCCCCCATTTAACTCCCTGATGCCATATTCCAGAATTGCCGATCACTTAACACATATGGACCCCAGAATATTAGCTTTGGCAAGATCCCCAGGCTCTTTGCAAAATAAGAATTCACACTTCCCAAGCCAAGTGTAAGTGGAAGGTTCCCACAATGTTGGTGAATCTAGAAAGATTCTCATAGGCCATTCACATCCAGACAACTGAAGAGCTTAAAGCTGTTGACTGGCAATACCACTTATGGTCCATTCTTGTGGTAAGAAGCAAGTTAATAATTTTTCCTTTTGAAGGCACGCTGCTTGAAGGTGCCAGTAAATTAGGACTTTTCTTAGCCAGTGTTCATAACATGCAGTTTAAGCTGGAGAATTTCAATCTATTCAATTTCATTTTATTTTGCATGGAAGAAAATCTACTCCTTAGCAACAACTTAAGTATGGTAAAAATAAAGGTTCTGTGGAATTTTTTTGTGTGTGACTTCCCTACCTGCTTATCCAGTAAAAACATGCATTCATCAGTCCATCTCAATGCTTGGAGCTGGAATCAGTGGGAAGAAAATGACAAGTAGAGGAAAATTATACTCCCATATTGACTTTAAGTTGGATTTAGCAAACCAACCTTTTTCAGCTATATTGGTATCTTGCCTACTAACCCCTGACTCAGAGGCAAGTCTTAGAAGTAATTCTGTCGCTTGGTTTTACAACTTAGCAAACACACAGTGCGTGATTAAAAAACTCCAATAATTAATTCATGTTCATCCAAGAAGGCAAAATTGCATTTACATGCTGCAACCTGAGAGTTACAACTGCAGAGGAAGAGAGGAGTTTCTCCCTGGGGTTTTGCAGACACGCGGCACACCCTTGTGCACCATTCTTCTGAGTGAGGGTGATTTTGTCTCCAAGAGTTTCATACTGGGGTTCATTCAGGGGAGATGAAAGTTGCTCAGTGGTTTCTACAGCTGTCTTTGTAAGTTCAGAAACCCCTTCTCTTGATGCTGACACCAGACCAGGGTACAGCCTGGTACTGTATCAGACAGGGATCTAGGGCTTGATTTACTTTGGTACTGAAATAGACTGAATCCCCATCAGTTTTCCTAAATATATTCTTCCCTTTCATAGGGAATGGTATGGTGGTTATCAACAGTGTATCACATTAAAAATGGAAAACTATGGGAAAAGTTTACCACTAAATTTTACTTTTTCTTTAACTCATTTTCCACAGGCCAGGCAGTAAGAACTAATAAAAAAAACTCCGCTGAAAATAATGCCTTTTGGGTGGTTTTGGAACTAAAGTAAGCATAGGAGCAGGAGAGGTAAAATATTCCTCCTCAAATAGAAAGATTCTTTCAGGATTTTAGTTAAAATGTGTCCAAGTACACACCTAGCTCTTTATAACTTCATCTATAGTTCAGCTACAGCATATCTTTTATTATAATGATATTGTACAACTGTAGTTAAAAAGTGACAGTGTAGATTTATTCCAGCTTCTTTTAACCTGACTCAAGTATCGATAACAGCCTACAAATGGCAACATTACCTGAGTGTGGGCTGTGTGACTATGCTTTTTTTCACTATTATTTTAATTAGATAGATGAGAAAAATTAGCTTTAAGTATAAAATGTAGTCAAGTGCTTCTCCTTAATTACACCAAGCTGAGTGGTGCAGTTGACATGCCTGAGGGACGGGATGTCATCCAAAGGGACTTGAACAAGCTGGAGAGGTGGGCCTGTGCGAACCTCATGAGGTTCAACAAGGCCAAGTGCAAGGTCCTGCACCTGGGTCGGGGCAACCCCCGCTATCAATACAGGCTGGGGGATGAGGGGATTGAGAGCAGCCCTGTGGAGAAGGACTTGGGGGTACTGATGGATGAAAAGCTAGACATGAGCCAGCAGTGTGCGCTTGCAGCCCAGAAGGCCAACCGTATCCTGGGCTGCATCAAAAGAAGCGTGGCCAGCAGGTCGAGGGAGGTGATTCTGCCCCTCTGCTCTGCTCTGGTGAGACCCCACCTGGAGTACTGCGTCCAGCTCTGGAGCCCTCAGCACAAGAAGGACATGGACCTGTTGGGAGCGAGTCCAGAGGAGGGCCACAAAAATGATCTGAGGGCTGGAGCACCTCTCCTACGAGGACAGGCTGGGAGAGTTGGGGCTGTTCAGCCTGGAGAAGAGAAGGCTGTGGGGAGACCTTATTGCGGCCTTTCAGTACTTAAAGGGGGCCTATAGGAAAGATGGGGACAGTCTTTTTAGTAAGGCCTGTTGTGACAGGACAAGGGGTAATGGTTTTAAACTAAAGGAGGGTAGATTTAGACTGAATATAAGGAAGAAATTTTTTCCAATGAGGGTGGTGAAGCACTGGAACAGGTTGCCCAGAAAGGTAGTGGAGGCCCCATCCCTAGAAATCTTTAAGGTCAGGTTGGACGGGGCTCTGAGCAACCTGCTCTAGTTGAAGATGTCCCTGCTCACTGCAGGGGGGTTGGACTAGATGACCTCTAAAGGTCCCTTCCAACCCAAAGCATTCTATGATTCTATGATTCTTAATCAGGACCAAATGCATAATGAGATTGACAACAAACATCAAGAAACCACAAACAGCTAAGAGGACTACTGATGTTAGTGGAAAACATTAAACCATCATTAATAGCTATATATTTACATATATAAGTAGGAAATAGATTAAAACAATCAGATTCTACAGCATTGTTCTGATTTCTGTACAAACAGCACTGCTAAAGGATTCTTTCATTTTCTGTGTGTGAATGCATTTGTTATCTCTTAGCCAAACAGTTTGCAAAAATATGAAGTGACAGAACCAGCCGAATCCCTACAGAGCAAAAAGAACTTATCTGAAAATGATGTTCTGCTGGAAAAAACCCAGCATGCATGGGTCACTTGCAAATTATAACCTAAGGCCATTACCAACTCATAGCCTTTCAATTGGTTGTATGAAATGCATTGATGGTTTCAGTCCAATTCCTAGCAGACAGGTGTCCGCATCACTGGAATCACCAGGTGGAGATGACTGCACTTTTTCCCATTAAAAAGGTGATTATAGCTAACACAGTGTAAAACATTAATATAAAGTACTTATAGTTCCCACAGCAGATGTTACAGAAACTTGGAATCCTGCTCACTGGAGAAAATTGTGCCCAGATGCTTGTACTTAAACTTTATTGCCTGAACTCTGCCCTCAGATGTACACATAACTCCCAGAGATTTCAGGGAGAGCAATGTTCATGTACTTCACGGCCATGTCTAACTCCTTTCACAGAGTCCACATTGATGTTCAGGCATATTGAGAGACACGCGGTCAAAAACCAGCATGTGTGGCTGAGGATGATGAGGATGATAATACTACAGTAGCTTGTAGGAGCTCCACCCAGCATCAGGGCCAAAAGGTACCAAGCATTGCTCAAACACAAATCAAAAGCCAGACGTATAGATAAGGAGACAAAAAGAAGAAAAAAAGAAAAGGTTGGAAACAGGCCCAGAGAGTGAAATTAATTGCACAAGGTCACAGAGTAGTTCACTGGCAAAACCATGATTGATACTACCCTCTGATTTAGATCACTGAGAACGGTATCCGTTTTTGTAGCTATTCAAATATCCTTGAAGACTAGGATGGAGCACACTTGGAGCAGTCGCTTATTCCATGCTTTTGTAATGTGGTACTCTCTTTCTAGAAAACAAGCAGAAATGTGTTATCCAGTGAGAATTTAATCAAAATCACTGTGGTTTTATTGCCTTTTTGTATTTCTGATCAGTCTTTAAGGGGAAGGTCACTCTAGAACACAGTAGCTGTCCTCACCCTATCAACGTATGGGGAGAAGCTCTTTGGAGAGACAGATAACAGCTAATGTGGACCAAGAAATAAGGCCTAAAGCACCCCTGGGAGATGAAACAGAGAAAGGCAGAGGATTACAGGTGCAGATGTTTAGATCTAGGCACACAGCCTGCCATTCTGCAGCCAGTTCCTACCTGCATCATGTACAGTGCTAACCTGCCCTTCCGAGAAGACGAGGAGCAAGCTGGTATTTAATGAGAGGAGCATTGTGTTGTGAACAGCATAACAGTGGAAATGTAGGTATTCTGCTCACGTAAAAGGGAGGCTGCTGAGAGTGTCCCATGGGATCTCAGGTGCAGTGCAGCACTGCCTGAGTTTCACAATTTGTGCATGCTCGTGTTGATGCTACAAAAACTTGCTTGCTCAAACTTTTTTCCACATGTTAATGTTTTGCTCTGCTAGGAGGGCAGCCTGTTTGCTTTGCTGAAGTTGCTGCAATCTGCGTCCCCAAGGGAAAGCAAAGTTCGGCTTCCCTGGAGGTCAGCTGGGATGCTTGGTGGGGAGACGTTCTGCAGTTCATGATGGGACAGACAAGCCTATATATTTAGGGCACAGTGGTGATTGCAAACAGGAGCTGGGAACAAGTACACAGGCAAGTTTAAGAAAGAAGGAGCCTTTCCCAAAGAAATGGGTAGGGTTTTTGCAAACCAGGAAAATGCTGAACACTTAGAGAGCAAGATGGGAGAAAAGAACTTGCCACATTAGGATACAATGGGTTTAGGGTAAGATTTTTTTTTAACTTTTTTTATTATTTAACATCTTTTCCCGGTTTAATGTTTTGTGTTCTGATAAAGCTCATCTTCAGAGACTGGGAGCCTTCAGACAGTTTTGCTTTCAAGAAAGGTGTGGTAGTTCCCTGTGGATATATTAGCTGACTGAGTGTTCCTTCTCAATTACTACTGATGGTAACAAGTTCTACTTGCATATCGGCAGGTCCCGGAAACTCTAGTTATGGTTCAAGACATCAGTGTATGCACTGACCCAACCAATACAGGTCCATTTAAAATCATATACTGTGCCTGTCATCACTGCATCTGAATGCTTATATGTAATAGCTTGATCTTTGACACGATTAATGAGAACATTAATTTTAACCGCTATGTGGGCTACTACATAATCATTATGGTAAATACATCCTGGTTTATTATTTGGTTTTATAAACATTAGAGCATCAGAAGAGCCCAAATGAAAACTGTGTTCAAATAGAAGATTAAGGCATACTATTCCTTTCTCCATTTTCCTAACATTGGAGATGTGATATGGTGTGCCATAAATTTTGTTAACACTTTGCTTGATTAATCTGTCATCATAATCAGTAGATAATATCCTAAGGGCTGCTGTAAATCAAGCTCTTAACAAAGGCAGAGGCTAGATATAGGTTTGTTTAATGGTCATTTATAATGATACATAAAAAAGGGGATTTCTCACTTTAATGTTTAGGGTGGGATTCTTGTCAGTTAACTTCCGCTGTCTAAATGCTGAGTGTCTGACATATACAGCTACATGCTCCCTGTAGGGAAAAAGACACATCAGTGTTGTTTAATTCCATCCTGAAATGAGTGGAATGAACCCTCCCTGCAGATGCCTTCATCTTTTTCTGATGACTATTGAGTGATCCCAAGACAGCATGTTTAAATGAATCTACTGATTTTTACCTGGCCCCTCACTAAGAATTTTATGCTGCAAATGCATGTTTAACATGGGTACATTTGCCTCTGAGCAAACTAACATCTATAAAAAAATGATCCATTAAATAAACTTGTTATTTCAAAATCACAGTGGGCTAAAAGCATGTCTGACATACAGTCATAGAATAGTTTGGGTTGGAAGGGACCTTTAGAGGTCATCTAGTCCAACCCCCCTGCAGTGAGCAGGGACATCTTCAACTAGAGCAGGTTGCTCAGAGCCCCGTCCAACCTGACCTTGTATGTTTCCAGGGATGGGGCCTCCACTACCTCTCTGGGCAACCTGTTCCAGTGCTTAACCACTCTNACATGCTCCCTGTAGGGAAAAAGACACATCAGTGTTGTTTAATTCCATCCTGAAATGAGTGGAATGAACCCTCCCTGCAGATGCCTTCATCTTTTTCTGATGACTATTGAGTGATCCCAAGACAGCATGTTTAAATGAATCTACTGATTTTTACCTGGCCCCTCACTAAGAATTTTATGCTGCAAATGCATGTTTAACATGGGTACATTTGCCTCTGAGC
This sequence comes from Balaeniceps rex, assembly GCA_013401315.1. Taxonomy (NCBI): domain Eukaryota; kingdom Metazoa; phylum Chordata; class Aves; order Pelecaniformes; family Balaenicipitidae; genus Balaeniceps; species Balaeniceps rex. The sequence continues at coordinate 4,806 of VYZW01014004.1, read as the reverse complement.
AAACTAACATCTATAAAAAAATGATCCATTAAATAAACTTGTTATTTCAAAATCACAGTGGGCTAAAAGCATGTCTGACATACAGTCATAGAATAGTTTGGGTTGGAAGGGACCTTTAGAGGTCATCTAGTCCAACCCCCCTGCAGTGAGCAGGGACATCTTCAACTAGAGCAGGTTGCTCAGAGCCCCGTCCAACCTGACCTTGTATGTTTCCAGGGATGGGGCCTCCACTACCTCTCTGGGCAACCTGTTCCAGTGCTTAACCACTCTCATTGTAAAAAATTTCTTCCTTACATCTAGTCTGAATCTGTCCTTTTTTAGTTTAAAACTATTACCTCTTGTCCTATCGCTACAGGCCCTACTAAAAAGACATGTATGTTGTTCCTCTGATGAGCAGTTGTGGTCCTCAATTCCCCTTCTTGCCTCTGCAAAATGAAAAGATTTCTGTTTTGGAACGACCAGTACTAGTTATACTGCAGAGATGAATGAGGGGTTGAAAAGTGTTTTGACAATTAGGCATTAAAGAGGGTGTGATAGATTTTGGAGAATGTATTATTTATTATTATCCTTATTCATCGTTACTCATTATTATTCAAGAAAGAAGAATTCATGACCAGGCAACAAAATGAGGTAGGTAGGTAGGTAGGTAGGTAGGTAGATAGATAGACAGACAGACAGACAGATATAAGAAATTAGGTTTGTGAAATTGAAAGCATCAGGATCAGGCAGTGTTCTGCATAGCTCCAGGAAAAGGGCTGATGTGCTCATGTTCTGAGTACAAGCAGGAATAGAGTCTGGAAGAAAAAGACATTGCTGAAGGTACTCCCTGGTTGTCAAGTCTCAGTGTAGGCAATGTGGAAAATACCCTGCTCTTGCATGGGATGGAGAGTTGAATATCTTGTCTTGTCCAACCCACTTCCAACCTTTGCAAGGCTCTTGCATTTTAATGAAGCATTTGTTTGCTTTTGGCGCAGAAAGAAGGATGTACTTCAGACATGCATCACTGCAGAAGGAGAGCTTGTGAAGTTCTTGGGAACTTCATAGTGAATCCAGTTAGGAAGGACTGAGCTGACAGAAGAAGGGAAGGAAGGAAAGCTAGAAATGCTCACACCCCTGCCTCCAGATCTGAACTGAGAACGATGCAAATTTTTGCATCAGAAACACTAAGATCAGAGTTTTACTTAAAATCTGAAACACAAGAACTGGTAAGAAAATAAGGATCAGTACAATACAGATAAGAGATGAATTCATACATGGCACTAGTACGAAGTGTATAAAATACATGATCCTAACAGTAACAAAGGAGAGTGAACATAAATAAAAAACCCAGATGAAATGTTTAAATGTGAAACTTACATTTTACTTTGAAAATTCTTAGCAGATGGCCAACCTGTTAAGAAAGAAATCCTGCCCACTCAACCTAAAGTTGGAGGCTACCAGTGGGATTCTGTTGCCTAAACTTGGGTGCTCAGGGGCATTTGACGTGCCTCAAAGTATCCAAGATCAGAGTGGAGCTGGGAGATAGGTCTCAGGACTTCAGGAAACTCTGCTCCCTTCTGCAGAGTCAGGTGGAGGCCAGGTAGGACACAACTCTGCCTAAAATGACACTGAATCCTTCTGCTTAGGCAGTGCAACCTCTCCCTGGGTTTCAAAACAGATCTTGGGTAACTGCTGAGGTACCCTTATGTATGGCTGTAGAAACAATGCCAAAATAAACAGTAGCAGTGAGCCCAACCCTTCTCTTACAAGTTCATCAAAGACAAAAACTTTTGTTCCGCTGCATATAGGAAAATCAGATACCACTAATGCTAAATTACCCTATCTGTATAAGACAGATGTATTTATTTCTAATTTCTAACATGAAATTATTCTATCTGACACCACAGAGTGTATAACTTTTGGTCGGATTTGATCAGATTGGCTTTTTGATCTCTGCCCATGGAAATCACCTGCTTATTTTAACTTCTGAATCTCTGCCTCTTCAATATTTTCTGACCATCTTATTTAGTATTAACATGATTATAATTCAGTAACGGAGAGATCTGTAATTTGCATTTATATTCTGCTATGCTGCTATTTGTATTGTGATCTTAATTTATTTCTAAATTATTGTCAGTATGGGTCACTGCGATCAAACCAAATAAGGAGCACCAATATCTTCAGTGCCTAGAGAATGATGAAGGATTTCCTTTGGGGGACTTCAGGAGGCTGGGAAATGCTGGCTGGCGGCTGCGTGCTGCCAGTACTGAATGTCCTGAGAATTTC
>VYZW01014003.1:0-74638 GCA_013401315.1 Balaeniceps rex | reverse complement strand
CCTGTTCTTATGTACGAATAGTTTGAATTATTTTTATTCCATTTGCATTACTTTGCACTTATGAGCATTAGTTTTCATTTGTCATTTTATTATCCAGTTACTCAGTATTATGAGATTCTGCTACAGCTCTTTGCAGTCAGCTTCAGATTAGACTGTTCTGAATAATTTATCAGATGCAATCTTCTCAATGCAGTATTTATCCCCTTTTCCAGCTCTTCCCAGCTTCATATTTTCCATTCTGTCCCTTACATAGATTTCCCTAGAACATGGCCATCACCCCCTTCCCAGTCCTTTTCTAGGCTTTCTCCTCAGAACGCCATGAAAAAAAAGATACGCCTGAATCTCCCATTCAGTTAGCATCTCTACAACAGGCTGTCTGTGTGGGATTCATTTCACCTAACTTTAGATGGTGACATCTATTTCTGAGCCAAGTTCTCTCTATAATCAAATAGAGAGGAAATAGGCAGTGCTACAGTGGAAGTGATCCAACTNCCCTTTGAAAGATTTATTTGCACTTGAAATATTTTCCCATTTCCTTGCATAGTTTCTATAGCATCATGTCTTCCACAGAAAGAACAAGCTTATAATGGATATACGTACTTCAGCTTCTCTTTCCTATCTTACTCACCATCCTTTCCATCCCAAATCACCCTTCACAGAAATCAAGAGTCATGCCTGGCAGGGGATCATTCACGTAGAGCTTTTAGACTGTTCCCTCTGCAAGTTAATGATAAAAGCTACATTTCTAAAAAAGCAATGTTCTCACAACAGTCCACTGAGGTAGCTAATATAATCTTGAGACACTTGGCAGTAAAGTTACCTCTGAGATCTGTTTTACAGCAAATAATATATAGCGAAAGTGCTGCACTCAGGATGTACAAAAATCTTGCAAAAATCTAATTAATTTTCCTTTATGCAATATTCACCAGGGCACAAATATCCAGGGAGCAGCTTGTTCTAAAGCTTCAAAATGTTACTGCGAATTAATGTGCCCTGGTTAGTACCCTTAAGCAACTGAACTACTCTGAAAACATAGCTTATAAAAATACTTTTTCCTCTCTCAAGGAAATATTCAGAAAACACAGCCTATAAAAAGTCTTTAAAAAAAAATTTTCTTTTATCTCCAATTAGTCTTCAAAGCAATCTTCTGACCCTAGCTTGGATCAAATACCATCTGAGATAAGAGCAATGAAGCAATAAGATATATAAAGCATAGTATGTAGAGAATATTACTGCTTATCTTGGGAAAAATGGCAGTATATTGGAGATGGTAACAACACAAGCTTTTATTCTGGACCTTTCTAAGGTCCAGACTAACCCTCTTCTCTACAGCTTTAGATGGAATAGCCGTGTCCTCTCCAGAGAGAAACCACCTGGACGTGGTGTTTGGCTTGGAACTCTTGGTCGGGGACTGGTGGGTAATGCCAGCCCAGACATGACAAAGGAGTGCAGCTATTTGCCCAAAAGAAAGCTTGAACCAAGAGAGAAGACATCAAAGGATTTTTTAAGAATATTCAGTGATGAAAAGGACAGAACATCATTATCTAATTATCTAATTGTTAATTGTTAATCCAGCACTTAACACAAACATCGTGTACATTTTCCCACCTGAATAATGGGAGAGCCTTAGTCATGTCCCTTATACACTCCCAGGAGCTATCAGTGCCATGAGATAAAAAGCACTAGAATTCAGTCTAAGGCCCTGCCAAATGCCTGATAACTAAAACCATGAGAAACTTTGACAGGGAGATGGAGGGTAACCTAATGTAATGAGGTATATAAAGAAAAATCAGGTGATTGCAATAATAAACTGTTACAGTGTGAAGGTAAGATTCATCTGTGTCCAGCGGTACAATGTGGATGCCCCCAGCTGAGTGCTCACCTCCAGCCCCTTTTACAGTCAGTGGAGAAAAACCAGATATTTCTGGGCTATAATTAATCTCTTCTTAAATTAGACCCTTAAAGTAGGGCACAGCTGTGGAAGGCCCACCTCAAGAACGCTATCTTCTGAGCAGACTCCCATCCCTGGATTCCTACTGCCCATTTTTACTAAGGAATTTTCTAGTTATTATTGAATGCAAATGATGTGTCTCAAGAGCCCTATTATTTATTTACTCATTCAGAAAATCTCATTGAGCTGTATTCTTGTGTAACTGCTTAGGACCTGCACAAATGTTAATGGAGTACTCTTATGCTTGTCTGAAATTGACTCCTCTGTGATATGTAGAGAAGTTGTTCACAGGGCTTCTTCTTCCCCCAGAGTTATTTTTTATCTTAGGAAGTTAACTGACTTGTAGTTATAAACTTGAATTTTGGTATTGTGTATATTTTATGTATCATATATATGGTATATAAAATACATGATAAATAATTTCTCTCATTAGATGGCAGTTTCAACAGTATGGGGTTTAGCCCTTTTGGTAGATCATGCATGCCATAAGCCATAGGGGCCAGCCTGTGTGTTACAAATGGCTTCATGCCAACAGCAAGGCATGGCAATTGGTGGTGACGCTCAACTTTCAGACAATGTCTCAGCACGACTCCCTGCATCAGGGAAGCTGCTGTAGCAGCGTCGTTGTCCTCTCCCATCAATCAGCATATATACCAAGCTCAGAAACAGAAGTGTGAGACATCAACCAGATTGCAGGGGGCAATGGGACACAGGGGAAAATCCTGGGCTGGATGCAGCTCCAGGCTATGGGGAGTGGCCGTCCTGGTTTTGCTGCTGCTGTACATCTCACAATCCTGAACGTGCTCTGAATCACACTCAGATCGAGAGAAGCTACTTGGAGTGAGAGGCAGGTTTTTGCCTTTGGAGTTGACCTTGTAAATCTTGCCCAGGGTGCTGAGCATTTCTCTTGAAAACCATCACTTCTGGGTGGGTGCAGTATACAGAAGGGGAGCAGGTAACAGTTAATCCACATAAATTCATGCCAAAAATCATATTCAAAATTTTCATGGTGTGAACATGCCCCAAGCCAATACAGAGTTACAGAGGACACAAGCACAGCGCTTGCAGATCTACCCTTGGTCCCTAATTCAGTATTCTCCCCTTTCATTAATGTAAATACCAAAAAAGAAAAAAAAATAATTTTACAACTTCTGTTTTGTTTCAAGGGAAGTAACTGAAATCTAAATGAAAGTAAAGGCATATAAAGCAATTTTTAGGAAACCTTATTTTGAGTTTTTGGAGATTTCACTGATACTGCAAAAGGAAATCTTTTTTTCCTAATCACCCAGATGCTGCTTTTCACAGATTGTAATACATTTTACAGAAGTGGCTAAACGTTTTCTCCATTTTTCTCACCAGGAAATGCTTTCGTCTCATTTTTAGCACTTAATTCCTGAGTGCTCAGAATTAGCTACATCAGACGAAATCTTGGAAAAGTTCCCTCTAACTACAGCAGGTCCAAGATTTCACCACGGGCTAGATTTTCAGAACTGCTGCTGGCTCCTAGCTCTGAGAGAGATCAATGGAAACCTCAAGTGCTCAGAGACGCAAAAAATCTGGGTCTAGATATAGGAATCTCAGGCTGAACAAAAGCAGAGACATCTCATTTCAGACTCTGCTTTTGAGTATTTGCCTGCATGTACAGGAATTTATCGCTTTCAATATCTGTGTCCATGATATAGCCAGACTGGGCTACAGAGCCTAACCCGTGTGATTTTTATCATAGCTATAGCTAAGGCAAAAAGCCAAAAGTGGCTTTTTTATCAATATGGCTCTTCTTGTAATTTGAGTGCCTTGGATTTCTCAATGCAACTTCACCTCATGCAGACTAGACACGGAGGAAGGGAGAGGATTTTGACAGAGATCAATAATGTAGTTTAGACAAGGCATTACAGGGAGCGTCTGTCTGCTTTGGTATCTCCCTGTAGTTTACCACTGGGGATAATGGACTTTGACATCTTGCCAGCTCTGCCATCCTAGAGAAAAGGTCATTGCTAGTTCAACTCTGAGTGCCTCTTGCTAATCCACCGTTAACCACAGCACTCTTAGGCAATTATTTCTGTCTGGCATTTACATCATGAAAAGGATATTCAGGTTACCTTACAATGCACAAACCAGTTTTCTTGCCTGCACAGCCTTTTATTATCTCCCAGGAAATAGTTCTTGCATTTTTCCCTATGCATGGGACAAACAAGTAGGAAGCTTTCTACCTGGAAGTGAATTCATACCGAAAACCCAAGGAGAGCAAACAAAGATCACAAGCTCAGAAAACTGAGCAGAAGTGGAGTATGTGTAACAGAGTAACACCTTTGAAGGAGAGATGACTGTTGTGACGTTTAAAAAGCAGCTAAAATTGCTTTATGAAGAGAAATTCTGTTTATTCTGAGCATGATGAATATTTTTATTTGACTTACTCCAAATGAATGTTTTTATTTTATTTTTACGTCTCTTGACTGTTATATATTAAGCAGCAGTCTTCTGAGACAGCTACTTCCTGGCAAACGGAAATCAGAATCCATTGAATAAAAACTAGATGAAACAAAATGCTGTATTTTCTGTATTGTCTCTTGAAAATGGTTTTCAGTGAGCTTGACAGCAAAATATTATTGATAAAATTAACAACAGATGAAGGAAAAATTAAGTGGTGGGGTAAAGGTGAGGTTTGCAGACAGCAAATTAGATAGGAAAAAAGAAAATCAGGAAGGCTTCCTTGTCTCACAGCATGTGCAGAATGAAAACGCTCTTGCAGCAGTACTTTAAAGGCGATGGGAAGGAAGAGAATGAAGGCAAGTCCCACAAGAACAGAAAAAGTAAATGAAGAAAAACATGGTCAAGTTTGGGCAGCTAGGTCCAGATGCCCAACTAGACTGGAAGATACCACATTATCAGTGACGTGCTACTGCGATACCCTTATTTTCTCTCCCCTCTGCAGTACCCTTCACCCCCATGTCTTGTGACTTCCTCCACTCTCTCACTGTAATAATCCCCACATTCGTCCTGCTGTGCCATTTTGTCTGTTCCTGACTGCCCCGGAAACCCTGAGCGCAGGAAATGCCCGCCCCAGGCAGGCCTGCTGCCACACCAGCAAGACCCACACACGTACCTGCAGCTGCAGCTCCCCCGTCAGCCCATTTCTTCCATGCTCTGCCCCATGCTCAGACCATCCTGTACAAGATGATGTGCTGCTCTGCTCAGTCACATTTTTCCTCATTGATCCACTTTTCTTTAAAGCCCTCAAGAAAATTGCCAGAAAAAAAAAAATAGAATCCTGCTTTTACAGATTTCCTAAAAATCTTTTTCTTCTCTCTGTCCCCTGCTATGCAAGGCCTTTGCTAAGTAACTAGATGTTCTTCTGAAGATGGCTTCATGCCTCCTCAGTACATGTGTAACTTTGTCAAAATCAGTGTGTGCTTCCTCCCAAAATCTCCTTGTTCTATTCTGGTTTGTTACCCATCCTCCTTCATGGCATTGCAATTGAAGTGAGTTATTTGGGGCAGGGACACTGTGTTTTCGTTTCTATTACAGAAAGCTTACAAAGCTCTCCGTGACTATAAAATAATAATTATCCCAGCATTTATTGTTGGGGCAATGTTAGGGGACTCCAGAGAGGCTGGTCACTTTGGCTCCTGTAAGCCCTGCTTCTGAATGTTGTCATTCCACAAAGGATTTCTTCAAAGGAGAGTTTTTGTGGCTGGATGCCAAAGAATTATGCAATGTCTTTAAAATGTGAGGCATAGGATGGATTAGTACTTTGTCTGTGAGCTGAAGATTCGGGCTATTTTCATGTACTGGGGTAAAGGTGGTTCAAAGAAATTGTGAAGCTGCCACAAATATTCTGTTACCACCTACCTGTTATGAGGTAATGCTGAAATAGCTGCAGCAGTGTCGTAGCCACTCCATCAGTGTGTAAGCAAAGGATCATTGCAGGAGACATGAAAGTGGGACACACCATGCTGTAATACTCCAAGCCTACTGCAGCCCACTTAAACCGAGGAAGTGGTGCAATTAGTTCAATTCAAAGTGATAATTGACCCAGCTCATGACTGTTCCTAGGATAAAAAGAGAAGGAAAGATCGTTTGGTGCTAGCTATGTCTCAGCCACTTCAGGCTTTCTGGATATATTCTTCATATATTTAATTAAGTACATTTGAAGGACAAATCTATAGGGTAATGAGCTTTTACAACTCCCACTGAAATTAAAAGCAGCTGCACATGATCAGTTCCTGACGTTTTGAAAGAAATATATTCATCCCATAAAAAATACATTAGATGACCATTAAGTTCTGAAACATGACAATAAAAGCAAATACATTTATAATTAGGGCTGCCCCTCATTCATTAGACACAGGCTGGCGTCTCCTTCACTACTCAATCAATGCTTTGCTCTTATTTTGTACTTTCTTAATTTTGCCTTCGTGTTTGTGTTCAGAGTTCTTCTGGATGAAAAGTACTATAAATAAGCAAGCTGCTACTACTGCTGACCACAGCCCATTGCCTGCTCCTGAAAGCTTCTGTTTTCCTGGGTGTTACACTGATTTGAAAGGAACTGCTTACATGAGAGAGGAGCACCTGTCCTCATCCTAGCAGGTTTCTCTAGAGTAAATAGAGGGATTTGAGCCAGAGAGTTCATCCTGTCTATTTAGGAACTCGCAAATGCAAAACTATTTCATGTCAAAGGCACAGAGTTATGATGGTGCTAGATGACAGGACAAAGCCTGGTGGTACATGACTGATCGCTTTGGGAGACAAGGCTTTTATTTGTGTCGAATGGTAGATTATAAAAAATGTTGACAGTTCACACCTGAATATACACTCCATTTCATGTGACTTGAATTCCAGTAAAATGTGTCATATTAAGGGAATTAAAAGATGATGATTAGATTGATTAGGGGCACACAAATTAGATAAATAGATTATTTCAGCGGGCATAAAGATTCATCATCTTGCAGACCCAGAAAAAGTACATAAAATCACTGTTGGCAATATGAGTATTTCCATATAAAGAGTGGTAAATAATGATGGAATGTAGCAGTTACACAAACTAATGTCTCTCTGCAGACCTTGAAAAGACTGATAGGATAAACTTGTTTGAACAAGCATATGTCATAAACATTGAGTCATAAACACAGTCATAAACACTGAACGTGGAATCTGAGACACACTCATAGGACAGAGAATGAGATCTTGGAAAACATGGACACTATAAATATTGTAGAGGTCCCAACATATTATCAGCTAAATATATGTTTCCTTGCATCAGCAAATAGGAACTTCTATTACTATAGATAAAAGAATGAATATAATCATTGTTTAAGATCAAGGAAATTTCAGGCCTTTGTATCTGCACATCAAAGGGACATTGACAGATGGGATAGAGCTCAAATGAAAGATTCAAGGTGCAGAAAATTTATTTTCTTGTCTCTCCCAGTATGTTATATGTACCAGTTTTGCTTGTTGTGAACAGATTAAGAAGGCTCAGCAAGGAACTAGAGACTGAAGGAAATAATCACTCTATAGGATTCCCTGATTTCCCATCACAGGTGTTTAAGTACTTTGCTTTCTGTTGAAACCAGTGATGCAGGAGCATAGCCAAGAGGGCAGATCATTCAGAAGTGGTTTCAGACTGCATGACTTTTTTTTGTCAGTATTTAGTCAGTATTTCAGTCAGCTACCATAGCTGCACATGAGTTATTGCTTCCTTGAATAAAGAATGAGGAGGCATCAAAACTACCACAGTTGGGCAGCTCTTGGTAAAAAGCATCGTTGTACCCAGTGGAGATAAAGGAGGACATGAAGGTGCATTCACAACAGCATCCTTCCATCCTTCCCTCCTTGCATTGAAAAGCTTCCAACAGAGACAAAGGACTGGAAGACAGAAACAGAGGGAAAACTGGAGTCATACATCAAGGACAAAGGTGCTAGGGAAAGAAGGAGGGAGGAAGAACAGAGAAGTGAAATCACAAAGGATGCAAAAGGGCAGGAATAAGAGAAAAGAAAATAAGAACAGGCTTAACCAAAAAAATATTGGGAAGGATACCTCATATTGTAGAAGAGTTGCACTATTATAGCGTTATTAGCATAGGAAGAAGAGAAAATTTGCCTCAGCAGTTAGAAGTGTGTGACTTCAATGGAGTCCATCATCCTTTCCTGTCTTCTGCCCCTGTCACTTGTAATAAGGGTCAGGAAGCAATGAGGGGCTGAGGATCTTAGCAAGACAGCGGATGTTCTTGGCTACCCTCACGCTTCCTCTCCTCTCCTGGTCTCAGTTTATTCTTGTATTTCCTCTGCAAGTCTGGGACCTCGACTTGGTGTCTCATACAGCATTACACAAGCCACCCATCTGGAAGCAGCCTGTTGTGCAGGCAAGGAAGAGATGCTGCTGCGTTGTAATTTAGATACATGTATAAAAAGAGCAACTCAGACACTGTGGCTGTGAAATATTGGCTGGTTTCATTATTTTTACACATGCTTCCCCCTCCATTTCCTTGAAGAGAGCTATGGAATATTTATACTCTTGTCTACTCTTACACCTTTACTGTTGCTCTGTAGGAGTGGTTTTAGCTCTGTTTTTCATGGAGTTTGATCTTTTTGACTGATTTTTTTCCCACTGTCTCCTTCCGCAGTAATGAGGTTATATTTGCAATACATATCAACATGTTTACTGTATTTATATGCATGGCAGTACAAGTAAGACATGGCTGAGAACACATTTTCTGCTTTTGTTTACTGTGTCTTTTCTGTTTGTTTCTTCTGGCCCTTAAATTTGGTGCTACATAATCATTTCCTTTAAGTGAGAGATGTGGTAAATTCTGCCCTCTTACATGACACTCATGAGCAGGACACCAATTTCCCTATCTCATATTCCTTTATCTTCTGTCTTCCCAGCTTTCGTTCTGTCCTAAACCAAGCCCTGCATGGACACAATCATTTATCCCTCCAGGTGACTCCCAGTCCAGGATTGTTAAGGGAAGCAAGCAATTACCCAACAACAAATACAGTATCTCTTTTGTTTTCTCTCCTTCTGCTCATTTCATACATAAAGCACTTGAGGGAAGACAGGGTGACAGGAGTGGCTGCAAAGGAGATTTTCGTCTGGAAGGAAGTGCTACAGCTTCCCCACCTCCTGCAGTCAACAGCCCTGAAGGAAAGTTAATAAGCAAAGGCAGAGGCGATGGTTGGGAGAGAGAAGCCAGTGCTGGAGGAGAGAACTGAATTGATTCTCACTGCCTACATGGAGAGATTACCTACACTCCTCATCCAAGTACTTAAGGTTCAGTTTCTCAAATTATGTGTTATATATATGTGTTATATATTCTTGGAAATATCATTATTCTTGGAAAGAGCATTAGTGTCTCAGATTGTTGAGGGCTGTGCCATTACTTTGATCTGAATATCTACACACTGAGATTGCCATTTCTGGCTTTGAAATTAAATCACAGTCTCATATTTGGCACAGAGCTTGGAGAAACATTTTCAAATGATGGCTACACAATGCAGCTGCCTGTCAGTGAGAAGGTACCATCCCAGGGGAATTTCAAATCCCGAAAAGCTGAGGATTCAGCTGGCTTTCTTCTGGCTTTTTAGTGCGTTTCAGAAGTTGACTACTATTAAAAAAGGACCTGTCTCCTTGGCATACCACTTTTGTAGTCACAACATAGTAGTCAAGGTAAGGCATAGACACTATCAAGATTATAAAATACAAAAACATTCACAGGAAAGTTCAGTTTGGATAACAATGCATTAATGAATAACAGAAATAGCGCTTGAGGGATCACTTATCAACTCAAAGAAAAATCAAAATATTTGGAATTTAGAATCATTCTTTCACGCTTTGTCATTAGTATAAGTCAGATGATCAGGGGAACTCAGAATTCTTTCTAGTTGTTTTGGTAGGCTAGTAAAACCTAAATTTTAAGAGTCTGACAGCTGATTTCAAGACAATTCACCTGGAGACTTCCCCTCACTTCAGGAATTCAGTTCTCTGTTGGATGTAACTACGGCAAAGCATCGTGACCCTTCAGAGTCTGTGCATGCTCTGTCCATTTTTCAAAATACTGTTGGAGAAAATGTTTGATTGGACAAAATAACTCCAGTGTATTCTGGGAGAAACATCGTTTTTCTTGCTTCTTTACTAGAGAAGGAAAACTATGCAATATTCGGCGCTCTGTCATGTGCAAGATCTGTGGATAATGCTGAGGAAGGATCATTGAAAATATTAATACATTATGTCAGACACTTTGATCCATGGCTTTTCTCCATTGGTCAGAGGAAAATTTTCATTTAAAGCTTTCAAATGTGATACCAAGGCTAATATGATTTCAGAACCAGGGATAATTTTTTTCCAGCTCTACTTCTCCAACATTCAAATACCAAAACCAGGGAGTAAACTGAGTATGGGCAGTGGTGTTCTTATCTGAAAACAAGAGCTCACGAAGAACATTTCCAGAGTGGGTGATGGTTCTTTGCTTCACTTTTATGTGGGCTTGCTTAATTAGATAGCAGGTCTTCCATCGGTATGTGGTTTCTACCTACATTATAGACTACAGATTGAGGAAGGTGTGTGCCTCTGCTCACATCCATTCAATCCAACCTGTTTTCTTTTTCAGTTCAGTAGTCTTCCTTCTTAGAACCATCTGGTTAATACTTCTCTTCCTCCTTTGTAGATACACATTTTACCATGGGAGTTCCTGTGTTTGGCACCAAATATTAGTTGACAAATATTACCCTACTGCTGAATTATTCAATATTCTTTGGTATTGATTTCTTCTTTATTCCTACTGCAGCATACACAAAGCCAATTATTTTTGTACCAAACCTACATCACCATCAAGATTAGGAGGCAATCCTCAGTTTTCTGTATTGGCTGACAGTTGCTTTCCATGGACCTTAACAGTCTAATAGAGAGAGAAGACCATGGTCTTATCAGTCAGTGTAGGTAGTAACAGTAACTTTGATCCATTTGCACTGAAAAGTGAGATTTGCTATTCTGTAGATCCAAAAATATCCATATGCTCTCTATTAAAATTCTGACTTCAGTTTTTACTTCAGATAACAGATGCAGCACAATCACACTGTGTTTTTTCCAAATAGATTCAGTATCTGATCTTCATTAATACTAAAGCTCCTTGCAAGACTCTGTCTGAAATAAAGAAGCACCAATGAGAAGGAAAATATACAGTATGTCAAAAAAATGCTGGGTACTCCAGCATGCCAGCAACCAGTCTGTTTATCATTTCGAATCTAGCTTGTTGACCCTTCTTCTTTCAGCCATCACTCCTTTCAAGCCGTTCAAAATATGAAAGCAACAAAAGCAAGTCTCCCGAGACTGAATGTCTGCCATGAAAGACAAAGTGTAGTAAAGGGAACAGTAGAGGAATACATTCATATATGATGTGATGGCTTTTGTCTTTGGTGAGATGGGCAGAGGTGAAGCGAAACAGGAGGAAGAAGAATTTGAAAAGCATCAGAAGCAGTGTACTTGGAATACAAATGCTTCGCAGGAATATACAAGCTGTACAGTAAGGAATCCATAGCCCAAAAGACTGTTCAGATTTATAAGCATACAATTTGTAAAACATCTATCTCACACATGTTCTCTCAAATGAGGAAATTATAACTGTAATCAGGGATGCCTATGACAGGTCTCTGATTTCTTGCATGTGTATATTATCTTGACAGTCTACTACACTGAGCAGTTTAAGAGCTTACAAAAGCATGCTTACCCATAAGTGAATTCCCAGACTAATGAACTCTCCCTTCACTTGATTAATGTTTTTGTTGGAAGTGGTAAGAGTGGAACAAAAAAAAGTAAAATGATGAGAAGCAAGCCACTGTGTCTTTGAGACAGAGATGTCTAGTGACAAACATGCTCTGAGCTTGAGAAACCCACATAACAGGATAGTCAGAGAGCATCTTTCAAAACCTTTTGCCAAATGTGGGCAATGATAGTGTGAGATGACTGTTTCCAGAAGATGAAACAAACTTTTCAAGTGGTTCATTTGGGCAGGAAAGCTGTAACATGCCTTATGCAGTGTCAGTAGCTTCCAAAGCAATGCATATTTAAATGCATGCCCTCAGTGAATACTGAGCAAAGGCGGCTGAAAGCCACGCGAGCTTCTAATATAATGGCATTTTCCATCAAAATGTCACTCTGCTCTTTCAGAGCAGCTACGTTTTTCTTTTATGACTGATAGTATCTGTCTGCAAAGACTTGAGCTATATCCAGGAATCTGTCCTAGTAATCCCCAGCTTACTAAGGAATTTCAGTACTACAACAAGCATTTTTAAGGATATTTCCACAGAAATATTTTTTGGTTTCAACATACAATTTCTGCCAGTGTCAGCTTTTTTATATCATTATAAACTGACATGGATTTAAGTTAAGTTTTGTCTTAAATTAAGACAAAAGTTTTCTGGTCATTTTCTGAGCTGTTATCCATTGACTGAGATCATTTCCCACATGGGGTCCTTCTATAATCGCTATCCTCCCAAACATTGATCTCACATTTTAACACGTTTATAGGAAACAACAGTATTTCTGCCCTTTTAAATCAGTGAATTTGTCAGTGACCTTCTCCATATGAAGGTTTGTCTTCAAGCCAGAAAGAATAAAGACATTGGAGCTGCAGTAAGAGGACACCAGGGCTTAAATTTACCACCCATGCAGTCACTCAAACTCGGTCATCATCTCTGAGCAAAAAGCAGTGATTAAGTCCCTCTGGGAACTGGCTACCAGACCCCTGTGCAAAGTCACTGGCACCACTTAAGTGTCTTCTGCACTCTACTTAATGTTATCAAACATTAAAGAAAATATTGAAAGAGGGAGAAATGACCAATCCCCTGGTTAATGTCGGGAGCCAGCCCACCTCCCACCGCCAGCGCTTCAGTGGAGCTTCTGTCTGGAGCCAGGTTTCACTCCACACGCAGCACAGAGCATTAGTTTACAATTACTGTATGAAGCTCTCTGTACCCCAGAGTCCAAAAGAAGATTGCAGCAGTATAAACCCTGTACTAAATGTTATAAAAAGACCGCTCAGGAAGGTTGTCATCCCCCTGCATCTGCCTCCTGAAAGGGATGTGTAAGCAAACAGCCCTGGTGGGACGGAAAGCTTTACTCCATGCAGCAGAGATGTAAGTGCCCCATGGGATGGCCAAGCACCGACAACTCCCAGCAGCTGCCTCGGGACCGCAGGAGGGAGCGCGAGGGTCCAGGCAGCACAGGGAGAGGCTGTGGGCCGGCACCATGGAGGGCAGCCAAGGACCACCAAGGTCATGGGTGGAGGAGCAGATGCCGACATCTGGGGAAGCCAGGGCTCGAGGCCCCTGGGGGTTCCCAGGGAAAGGGTGTGAGGGGATGCACAGGCATCAACAGCATCTCCCTCCAATTTTTTTTGCTTTGTGCACTTGAATGTCAACCTTAATACGTAGCAAAAAACACAATTAGGAGAATCTGTTTAACCTAGCTCTTACAGTCGGGTTTTTTTGTCGGTTTGGGGTTTTTTTCCAGCAAGATGATTTCACAACAAGGAAATTGAAACTCCAGAGTGAGAAATGCAAGAAATGTTAGTGAAGCCAGATAAAGTATTGGAGTTTGGTTCAGTTACCAAGATATCTATAACCTCTACTCTTTTTACTGAATGGATTAGGAGGTCCACAGAGAGTGTACAAGTTTCAATGAGTCAGAAGATAATTGGAGTATTCAAGTGCTTCATATGTCTTCAGTTACAGGCAGAAGCATCTTGTACCTCGCATTGTTCTCCTACAAAATGTAATATCCTGCATAAAAAATCATCAAGTTTTAAACTTTGATCTCCAGGTTGTTCAGATAATCCAGAAAATTACTCGGAAGTGTAATAGAGTGCCCACTATACTGAAGTACTAATCTCATCTATGTTCACTGATGCCTGTTACTTAAAACATTTTCTGAAAAAGCAAGCTGCTGTCAGTTACTAGTGCATGGCCAGGTTAAAGAACAGCAGTCTTAAAACAAAAATTTCTGTCTGTACAGATTGTGCAGTTGTTGTAAAAGAAAGTAGGCTTGGCAAATGGCAAATTGGAAGGGGCATGGCACTAGAAAAAATGGAGAGAGAAAAAAGTCTGATCATCTCTTGCTTAGTATTAATTTTGAGCAAAACAAAATACTCTACTGCAGTGGATGGTAATTACTGTTAATAACAACAACAGTGGTTTAGAAAACAAACAAACAAAAAAACAAACCAAAAAAACCCCCAAACTTCCAGAAAATAAATGTTTTTGCAATAAAACAAGGGAGGATGGAAATAATCAAGCCAAAATCATATCTTGCTATAATATTTGCATTGCGATGTCACTTTTTCAACATTACAGTGAAGGAATGAGGTTTCACCCTGGCCCAATCAAGTTCTTTTTGGGCTTCCTTCCCCCGCTTCCACCACTATGCCCAAGAGTGACACTCTATGATCCACCCACTTGGAGCTGGAAAACCAGAGCATCACACCCATTTACCAGATGTGTCATCTCCAACGTGTCCAAATGGACTCAACCCTCCTACGAGCAACGCTTCTGGAGTCTGTGCTCAGTATGATGCTGCAGTGACTACAGGGAAGCCTCTTCAGAACATATGATGTATTTGTCCCTGGCAAGATAGCGCAGAGCAAAAAGATTGAAATAAAATAAAACCTCTGCACTTATTAGGCTACCCAACTCCAGATTTTCCTCTAATTCTGACTAACTGGGTATTTAAAATTACATTTTAAGATTTACATCCCTCTCCATCAGAAGTTTGGGAGAGACAGACTATGCTGTTTTCAAGACAGGCTGAACATCAGATCTTTCATTCATGTCAGGATTTCTTTGTTCCCACCTGGATATCACGTGTGATAAGAACCTGAGTTACTGCATGTGATAAAGTTAATCTGTGTGTATCAACACTGGAGATTACACAGCATATCTTACCAATATTCTTCACTAAACATCAAGCAATTGAATTAGAGATGTTGCCAGATTTCTGGAGACCCAGTAAGAGCTCCAGGAAGAGTTAACTCCGCGGTTCCACAATAATCACCATGACCTCCTAGAAGGTATCTAAAAGGTCACACTTGTCAATTAATATCTATCTATAAAAGTAGTATTAGTAGAGTATTATTATAAGTAGAAATCTCCAGGTTTTTCGTATTTACATGTGATAATATTCCGGTAAAGAAAAACAACCAACCAGTTTGTTACCCTAATGTCGTGTTTAAAGTAGTAGATAAAGTCACAATTATTTTGTAGCGCTCTTCTCTTTCCTGGCCCCCTCTGCTCACAGATGTTAACATAGAAAAGTATATTCCTTCCTCTAACACTTTCTGTTTGTTTTGTAGATTTTGGAGATATCTCAGAAGTTTCGTACAGTTTACTCAAACTTTCCCCTGCAATTTTACATCTTACATAGCAGATAATATGATAGCTCCATGAGGAGAATCTACCCAGTAGATTTCACATGTACAGTAGACTTTTCACAACAAAGCCCCAATATTTCAAGCAGTTGCAACACCTACTGACCTCGATTTAACAGTAGCATATATTATCACTAAAATGTGTCCCTCAAGATGCACCAGATCTGCAGCCTAAGCAAACCAATTAGTTCCAGACATATATGCCATTTTTTTGTTCTGATGTCTTCCACACATGATTTATGGAAAGATTTTGGCAAAAGCCAAAAATGCACATGTGACTTCTAACTTCTAAATTATGCTGAATTCCTTGATGAGCTTTTGTTCACTAAGAACGGCAACTCCTGCACTTTCAGCAGACTATATGAAGAACTAGTTATTTGGTTCCCCATGATGATTAATTGTTTATCAGAACTTCTAGACTTTCTTCTTCTAGATAATTTTTTAAAAGTTTGCTGAAGATGTAATCCTGGTATGTTGAGGGGGTTTCATTCTGACATAAGAATGAAAGAGGAATCATCCCCATTACTGTAGAAGAAGGTTCACAAAGTGATTGAATAAATGGAAAGAGACAGGAAATGAAGGTGCTATCAAATCAATACACATGTACCAAAGAATGAGTGGGCATTACTCACATAGGTATGAATAACACATTTTGATGTCTGTGCCATTTCGCATTAGCCCAGGATGTTTCACATGCACTCATGATTATGGAAATAGAAACAGATTGTGAGTCAGAGAAGAAGTTGAGTCAGAATGAATATGTGAAGTGAGTAGAAAGGAATGATCAGAGCCATTAACTTTGCCTGTGAAAGGTAGTAAGGCAAGACCCGTCAAAGAACCAAAGCAAAAGGGGCACCCAAGGGGCAACTGGGTAAAATTGCCAAGATGTGTTGAAAGCTAAAATGACAGGTATTTCTATTATCCGTAGCAGTTACATCTGCATGTTACAGAAGCTCAGATGACAGTTTATGTAAATCTTTTGGACACTTTTTGTTGACATTTTTTCGCTCTGCCCTTGTGTTCATTACCTAAGGTATGTTTGTACCTTGACTAAACAAGGTAAAATATAAATGCTTCCCCATGACAATGTAGGAAGTCAATAGGAGTGCTCTCACAGACTGTGTATATGAAGCAGACATAGATATTTGACTTCTTCATATCTGATTTATTTCACAGATCTTGAAAGAACTAGAATGCTGCAGTTGTAAATGCAACAGGGGAAATGTGCCAGATAAACTTTCTGAGGGAAAATGGGACCAAAGGAAATCAGATTTCCTTATAAGATATTCATAGTTTTCTCTTTTGGCTAGTTCACAGATAGCATAAAACTAGAGTATACAGAGTATTTTAGTGTTGCAGCTCTGATTTACTGAAGGTTGTGTTAAGGGACAGAGAAATGTTAACAAGATGTCAGTTTTATCAAATCATACTTCATTTAGTGTCTTGGGTTTGGATCAATAATTCTGTTAACAAAGAATTTTGCTTCTCAACATGAACTTAACATCTTGAAACAGAAATCTAACTGACCAAAATAATTTACAAGTCTTAAAGTCAGAGAAGATGTATTGTGCACACATACTTCTGAGCTTCAATAATTCAGGATGGTAGGAAAAAAATCACCCTATAATGATCCTATAAAATTCACTCTATAATTTTTTGTGTTATATATATGTAAGTTTGGAATACATTATAACATTCAGAGTAGTTCAGATGAATTGGTTTAAGATGCTGTCTTGCTGGAAAGACACAATTTGCAAAGACAGGCAATGTCTTTATTAAGTCAATTTACATCATTGAGAAAACAAGCTTTCAGGCACACAAATACTTGTTCAGGTCTGAAATAGCAGAAGCATTTTGCAAAGCTAAACACAAATAGAGAACAAGACTCTGAGTTTAACTTGACTGTTGAACAGTAAAAACCTGACAGAAAAAGTTGCAGGCAGCAAAGGACCGATGGTAGGACATGATCATGGAGACAGGTGGTGGTTATCTCCTGTGGGTCAGAACGTAAAAAAGGTAATCATAATCTGATGAATGTGTTTAGCTCATCATGACTATTACTGCTTTACAATGGAAGGCATTGGCTTTTTTCTGATATTTCCATCATTACAAAGAACAAAATGCCATCAACCTTGAACAGAAAGCCTAGGTTCAGCCAGGTTTTGCTGACCCAGGAAAGATGATGAACTGAATTTGTTATTACTTTTTGAACCTGACCCCTGAAAGGAATATATTTTTCAGCTTACTAGTGAAGTCAGTCCCAGCACCCACCTATGCATATGAGTTATGACAATACAGAATAAGGTCTTGACCTTGCAGAAATGTATATCTCTAAGCATAAGAATAGTCCTTTTGATATCACTGGATGAATTATATGTTTAGCATGTGTTGTAGTATTGCAAATTTTGAAGACTATGTACAAATCTAGACCATTTTTTATTTTAGCAAGCTCAGGAAAATTTAAGAGTTAATTTTAAATAAAAGCACATTAGAAGCTAAAAGGACATGACTGTCATCAAAATTGTAATAAAAAATTATCTTTTGACATCACAGATCCCCCTACCTCAATGGACGCTAACTGAAAATCTTGTTGGCAACACTGACAAAAAAGCCATGGATCTCATCAACAAGAACTCACTGTCTGATCTTAAAATGGCTCTTTCGATTGATTTATTGAAGGTGAGAATGGCGATGTGTGGACAAATCCGCTCTCCAGTCAAGATACAGAAATTTCAGATTGGGAATCCTTCTGTGAGTTCTACCACAGGAAATCCAGCAGCCACTCCAAGCCAGGGAGCCTGGCAGAGGTCTGCTCCACAAGTGTTTTGGGTCTAGCTGCTCTGCACTACTGAACGTATACTGCTCTGTACAGTAATCAGTCCCAGCTGGCTCCCAGAAGAGACTCTCAAACAGATCCCCAGCCAAAACCAACAACAATAACCAAACTATATTAAAATTTTTCCAAATGCCAGCCCATACCGCAGTTTATGGTGTTTGCCATAGCATATAAAGCTCCATATGGGGTTTTTTGTAACATCAACTTTGAATTCATCACTTCTTCCTGCACAAAGTCTCTTTTCTTCTGTGTTTTGGATTTTGTAGTATCAACCACATCTGAGATTTTCTGTGTCTGCTGCCTCACTTCTGAACAGTGCTGTGCAACTTGAACCTTTGCCCAACAGAATCCAGGGCTTTAACCATCTTCTCTGAGATCCTTGTAAACGTACAGTGCCTATCACCAGTAAGTCTTACTCTGGACCAGGTACATTCTTTTGAATGCTAATTTGTAACATTTATACCTATCAGTAGTTTCCTGTCACATGCTTTGCTCTCAATGCTGACCAAATTTCCCATTTTTTACCATCTGGTGTAAACGTAATTTGGAGCCCCCAACCCAACTGCAAGATTGGCTTATCAGCTGCAAATCAGTCATTCCTGGAATCAATAAAAACACCAAATATACCAGGACCACCTGTCATCAGAAACAATGCTACTTTTTTATCTTCTTATACCCCTTCTGCTTTGTTTCTCCATTCAGATTGCTTTCTTTTCTTTTCTTTTTTCTGATCCCAAGTATTCTTCAGAGTCTAAGCAACCAGAGTTGCTTCACCCATTTGTTTNGCACAATGCAATTACTCACCACCCGCCGACCGATGCCCAGTCAGTTCCCAAGCAGCAGTTCTCTGTCCCCTGGCCAACTCGCCCCAGTTTATATACTGAGCATGACGTCATATGGTATGGAATAGCCCTTTGGTCAGTTCGGGTCAGCTGTCCTGGCTGTGCCCCCTCCCAGCTTCTTGTGCACCTGGCAGAGCATGGGAAGCTGAAAAAGTCCTTGACTAGGGCAAGCACTACTTAGCAACAACTAAAACATCAGTGTGTTATCAGCATTATTCTCAAACTAAATCCAAAACACAGCACTATGGCAGCTACTAGGAAGAAAATTAACTCTATCCCAGCTGAAACCAGGACATAATAGCACAGCCACCTGTTGTATGAGAGCTAAGCTAATACCATATGACTTTTCTAAGAGCGTCTTCAAGGTAACTCATCCATAAACTTGCTCTAAAAAAGGTGTCTTCAGCCTCTTCATAAGTTTTTTTTTTTTTTCTTCTCTCTTGGTCTTACAAAATCTAATCATGAAATTATCTTTTCAAACTTATGTGAATTTTTGTCATATTCTAAAATCCAGGAGGGAAGAAGCCATTAAACAGGAAATGAAGCTTTTCTTTTTCATCAAAAAAGCAAAAATCTGAAAGTTTTTTGTGCGTTATTATCAAGCAAAATGCAAAGTCTAAAATGAAAATTAACTAAAGAACTTCCCAAAATTATTTAGAAGTGGGATGCTCCTTTGTCATCAACATCCCTAGAGTCTTTGTGAGACTATCAGCTAATTCTGCATATAGTATGTTGTACATAAACTATCACACGAATGCTTTTCTTCCTGTAGTAGAACCAAGTAATTAATGCAACTCTGCTGTGCTCTTCGCCCTTCACTTTAATGAGTCACGCAGGCTGGATAATGGTGGCCTCACATCCTTTTCTGTTGGGGTTTATTTGAATACTTGTTCGTTTTTCAGGGCCACTATAATCAGGATGTTACGTATTAAAGGAGGCGTACAAGATTACAGCTTTTGACACTCTCCCATCTTAAGAATAAATTTAGCAATTATGATAAGATGAAATCATCTCCTGTTTTTCTGAGAAACAGGGAAAAGCTTTGGGTTTTAAAAAACTAAAGAATAACTGGTCTCAAACTCAATCCAGTGTGAGTTTTGGGACTGAGTAACCAACATTCATGAGTATGTGAATATGTAACCTCATTCAAATGCTAATCTTCTCAGCCCATGAGCCGAATGCTCTGGATCTCTGGGGCAAGAAGGAGCATGCGCTGGCAAGCAGGCAACCACTATTGTACCCTGAGTGCCAAGGTAGCTCCCCCAGTCTTTCCACACCTACAATGGAGAGTTGATACATACAACAGCATGTGTCACCCTTCCCCTGCGCTCTGCCTGTAGCCATGCATTTGCAAGGGCAACCTCCCCTCAGACTTGACTCTCATGGGTACTTGGTACCAGCCCTGGACTCAGTACTAAGGGTGCGAGGGTTGACAAAGACATTTGACACTTCACAGTCTTAGAAAAAAAAGGAAACAGAAAACAAATACTAATCAGCCACACCAACCCTCATGCACTTCTGCAAATCCTATCAACTGCTAAGCTGTGGTGGTAGCCTGGGGCGTAGCAGGGAGCAGACAGCATCTGTAGCCCTCATTCCAACCCTTTGTTGAAATTCAGACCCTGAGAGCATCAAGCATCATTCAGTGTTTTCTTTTGTAAACTGTGTACTTAATTATATCCAACACCATTCAAGCACAGATCTAACCACTTATGACAAGCAGAATGTACCTTCTCCTGTATAGGCCCTCCTCCTGCTTCGTGTCAGTAGTGAAAACGGGACCAAACAAAGTCTTTCCGTGACTTCGGTTTCCATGGTTGCCAAGGTTGGTACTCATCTCATCAAATGCAGATGTGTACATCTGCACAGCACTGGGTGCTTCAAGAGCACAATCTCGTTCACCCTGTGCAATGTGAATCACACAGAGTGTCTATTGTTTCAAAAGGGCCTTGGTAAGGTGTACTTGTCTGAACTGCAGATATCTAATGTTTGAATCTCACTCAAACTGTCCTCTCCTTACCTTACTCAGGGTTTCCACACGGCCCTCCATCCAAAAATTAGGCTGCTGAGTTGGCCAGATCAGTGACAGTCAGTCATAGCATAGCCATCAACAGGCAAACTTAACAAGTTATCCAAATATACTTCAAGCAGAGCACTGGTAGAAATTTGAAACAGGTTTTTTGATACAAATGTTTGAGATGATCAGATGTCAGAGGTCTTACTTGTAAGGAAACTCTTTTTATAGAATGAGACAGGATTTAATTTCTTACACTATTTCTCCATTGAGAAAGAAACGTTTGGTTTTCCATGTCTGCTGAAATGTTGGTTTATACCACTGCAGAATATGTTTCTGAAATCTATTGCTCTTAATTGTTCAATGAGAGAAATGTAGAATCAATCTTTGTAAAGATGCTGCACAGACTTGTAAAAAGACCATTATCTTGTTTTCTCTGTCTCATCTGTCCAATTTAGAAAGAGGCTTGGGCCATGGACTGACTGTGGTTGTTTTGCCTGTATATTCAGCTGTTTCGAACAGTTCTCAGCAGAGATGTTTGTAAGTACACAGGTGATGAGATTTTGGCAAACATTTGATCTAGCTGCAAAGGTGGTCAACACAGATACACACTGAGTAACTGGAACATCAGTGGGCTGGTTCCATTTAGTGCAGGGATTTTGAGAAGCAAGCAACCAAAAACCTAAAGATATGCCTGGAAAAACTGCAAAGAGTCCATAGCAGAAGACTGCACGGGCTGCTCAATAGAAAATCCCTACCCTGCCTATTTGTGGCTTCCTTTTATCCGCAATTCTGACTTTCAGCTAAAATGTGAAACTGCTGAAATTCACCAGGAGACAGGCATGGTGCTTTTAATNAAAAAAAAAAAGAGGATATGTCTACATGCTATAATAAAGCATAACAGACGGATTTAGCCCAAATTAATGTAAGCAGAGCTAGCTCTGGTAGTGTAGGTTGCCCCTGTGTTAGCCTAGAGCTGTGCTTGAGCTAATCAGCCTTGTGGAGAGTAGAGGTCTTTTCATACAGACAGGGTATGTTTTGGCATGAGCTGGCATCTCCACGTGACACTGTGCTGCATGATTCGGATGCAGATGTTCACTTCAGTGTGACCCAGGTTTCTCAACTTGACCCTCAGCCATGCAGTGAGGACATGCCGCGACCCACCTGCTCCTCCATTTCCAGAAGCAGAGACATGTGCACTGAGCAGAGCCCTCTCAGACCACCATGGTGTCACTAGGATCCAGGTGCTCCAGCATGTTTTTACTTTAATTCTTGTCCTTGCCACTGGGAACTTTCACGTGATAAAATAACATGATATATTTGGCATCAGAATCTCCAGAAAGGACTGGCCCATCTGAGAAATAGTGACTGCAAGGACAAGATGCACTTTACCTCTCCCCATACAGACACATAAATTAGCCAAAATGCCTCTGAAGCTGTTGTACACAGCTTTGCATTTTCTAATAACTTTTTATGGCTTTTATAATTTGGAGACAGAAATCCCATTTCACAAAATAAATCTCTCACAAAGCACATTCTTTAGAAGTACTTCACACTATTACCAAAATCCCCTTCTCTGCTTTTAGATCATGGTTTTGCCTTCCTGTCCAAGTGTAGCTACTCTTGCCTGCTGGAAATGGTGGACAAATGGCTACATCTGACAATCTTAGAAGGAATTCAACCTTGCAATTAACTGCCTTCAGAGCTAATGGAGAACAGGCAATATCAATTTTCACAGATCACATTCAGCAGACTCATCATAGTCCAGATTGTTTTTACATAACTTCCTGTGTCTACTACCATTTCAGCAGAGTGTTTCTCTGGTCTTCCCCTTCTCTAATTCTTGCAATCTACCTGCATGGGAAGAAGGGAGCAGATCAAGCACAGAACACGTTTCTTTCCTTTAGTCTACACAGAAGTAAATGTGCAGAGATTTCACAGAGAGTTGGAGGAAATGTAAAGTTCTCCTTTTTCCTAGTCAACAGCACGGGAGGAGCAGCGTGAGGTGATTCTGATGTTCGTGACTAAACCATGTCAGGAAGACGGAGGTAGCACAAGGGATGCCCTGCCAAGTGAGGGACCCTGCAGACAGGCAGAGTGAACACACGTCCAGCTTCCTGCTTCCTAGAAAATAGAGAACAAAAAGGATGATGTGATGAAGGCAAGAAAGGATACAGACTTTCAGGACAGGGGAAGCTGGAAATTCATGACTTCAGTCACGAGGAGGAAGGCTTCATTCCCACATCCACTTGCAATAGAAGAGGAACAATTCCTGTTGGAGGGAGGCTCAGGGCTAGACATCTCTCTCTTCAGATTAGGACCAACACTATCAGAATAATTTTTCAAGTGTTAGTGACCAGTGACCCCCTTCCATGGGAAGGAGAAGCACTCCTTTGCCAGCCAGACCTACCATCCCAGCAGATTTGGTGCTGGAGCAGCTTTGCCTGGAGCCCAGATCCATCATCATGCTGTAGAGAGATTGCCAAGGCGCAGGCAGATGCCTGACTGCTCCTCTCTGTTGCTCATCCACATGGGTACCAGTGATACACCCAGAGAAAACCCTGAGCAGATTAAAGGTGACCATAAAGCCTCAGGAGGAAGGGTGAGGAGATCGGAGGCCCAAGTGGTGGTCTTGTTAATCATTACAGTCACAGAGGGAGGCCCTGAAAGGAGCAGGCACAACTGGCAGACCAGTGTCTGACTGCACAGAGGGGATCACTAGCAAGGGTTCAGCTTCCTTCACCATGTTGTCTTGTCTGATTATGAGCAAGGACTGCTGAGAAGGGAGGGGACCCATTAGACCAAGAGAGAGAAAAAAATTTTGTGGCTGTATTTGTTGAACTGCTGAGATCTTTAAACTAGATTCACCAGGGAACAGGGGCTGAAGTCAAGCGATGAAAGAGAAGCTGCAAACGGAGGAGATATGCAAGGGAGAAGGCCCCCAGAGGGACTTTTGCATTCCTGCTCAGAGGAGAAGTTCATTCAGAGGCTTTCTTCTACTGCTTGTACAGAGCTCATGTGCAAAGCCTGGACAACAGATGGACCCACAAGTCCAGGTGCAGTGGCAGGGCTACAACAGGGATGGTGGTGACGTGGTGGGATGCTGCACCCAAAACTGGAGCATGGTTCTATATGAGTACAGGCTGATCAGGAAAGACAGGCAGGGAAGAAGAGGGGAAGCAGTCACGCTGTGTGCTAAGGAGCTCTTTCACTGTGTAGATCTCCAGTATGAAACTGGAAGCGAGCCTCCAGCTCGGTACCACACAGGGGGAAAAGCACTGGGAAGGAACACTTGGGATGCTGAAGTGGGATCTGTTGCCACTTCCTTTAGAAACAGACGACTGTCCTGGACACCCTTTTCCTTTACAGCAGCACCCCAGGGGATCATGCCTGGCGATCCCTGAATAAGCCCCCATTTCTCCCCCAAAGCCTGAAGTCCCGACTCTGCTGCTCACCTTCCAGCCTTCCTCTGGACCCTGACCTCCAGCATCTCACGGTTGTTGCAGGAGGGGCTGCCCTGGGTAACCAGGGCTGCCACCAGCTCTTCCCTTCTTGTGAGCAGCAACTCAGGCTGGCAAAGAGAAGGCTAAGGGACACTGAAATGACAGCCTGCTTGGAGGTCAATTACAGAGATGATGACTAAATCCCTCAGTATTGTGAGATGGATAATATGGCCAAGGGTAACAGGCACAATTTGCTGGTCAGAACAATCAAGTTGGGCGTTAGGAATAACTTAATAGAAAGATAGTGCAGTACTGGGTCAGGCTGTCCAAAGAGGTGGTGATATCTCTGGCCTTCTGAACTAAGCTGGACAAAACCATAACACTGGCACTAGCAGCACTCCTGCTCTGAGCAGGAGGCTGGGCTACAGGGCTGCAAGGGCTTCCTTCCATCCAACATTTCCATGGCTCTGCAATTCCTTTCCCCTTATTTGTTTTCCTGTCTGGGAAGCTTTAGGAAGTTGCAAACAGACTGTTCAGCAGCTGGTTGGCAACCCTAACACATTCTGGCTTTCTCAGGGCCATTGATTCTTAGGCTTCAGCTACAGGGTAAATGTTGCTGTGTTGTGGTCTCTGGGTGGGTTGACCAACAAGGTTGTTCAACAAGGCCAACTGCAATGTCCTGCACCTGGGTCGGGGCAATGCCCATTATCAATACAGACTGAGGGATGAATGGATTGAGATCAGCCCTATGGAGAAGGACTTGGGGATACTGGCAGATGAAAAATCAGACCTGAGCTGGCAGTGTGCGATTGTAGCCCAGAAAGCCAACTGTATCCTGGGCTGCATCAAAAGAAGCGTGGCCAGCAAGTTGAGGGATGTGATTCTGCCCCTCTACTCTGCTCTGGTGAGACCCCACCTGGAGTACTGAATCCAGCTCTGGGGTCCCAAGTACAAGAAAGACATGGACCTGTTGGAGTGGGTCCAGAGGAGGGCCACAAAAATGATCAGAGGGCTGGAGCACCTCTCCTATGAGGAAAGGCTGAGAGAGTTGGGGTTGTTCAGCCTGGAGAAAAGAAGTCTCCGGGAAACCCTTATTGCAGCCTTTCAATATATAAAGGTGGGCTTATAAGAAAGATGGAGAGAGACTTTTTACCAAGGCCTGTAGTGACAGGACAAGGGGTAATGGTTTTAAACTGAAAGAGGGTAGTTTTAGACTAGACATAAGGAAGAAATTTTTTACAATGAGGATGATGAGACACTGGACCAGGTTGCCCAGAGAAGTTGCCCCATCATTGAAAGTGTTCAAGGTCAGGTTGGGTAGGCTTTGAGCAACCTGGTCTAGCGGAAGATGTCCCTGCTCATCGCAGGGGAGTTGGACTAGATGATCTGTAAAGGTCCCTTCCAACCCAAACCATGCTGTGATTCTATGACTCTATGATTTCACAAGTGAGATCACAGCCTTTTAATAAGGGAGCTATGTTTTTCAATTGAACATGTTTACAGCATAGGAATAAATGAAAGGTAAATAAAAAAAGCAATTACCTTTTTGCTTTGATCAAGAAAAAATTTTCATCTACCATGACAGAAATAAGAATCTTGAGCGATAAAAAGGGGATTTCTGTCATGGAAAAGATCATCTTTTTTTCTTTCAAATTAAATTGAGCTCTAAAACCAGCAGTTACCACAAAAGATTCGCTCCTTCAAAAAATTACTTCTTATGACTCCAAATTTTCAGCTCAATAAACACCATTTTGAACCTCTTTTTTGTAGAAAAACAAAGGGTATTTTGAAGTTATAATTTTTTCACTCCAAAAACTTTTTTCTCCAAAAATAACTCCAAACAGCAATCCACTGAAATCTGTATCAATTTAAGAAATACATTTCACTAGCTCACTCTTCTTTCTAGAGACAGCTGTTCAACAAATGTTTTTTAATAGCTCTCATGGAATCTAGATGGGGAGTTATGAGGAAATATGTCTCATCTTTATGTTACAATCAGGACAGTTTAATTGTTAGAAAGCTTTAGCTACAACACGTATGTCATCTCCATCAGGAGACAGAAGTTGAGGTATCCTACCTTCCTTGTTTTATGTGGTCACTAAAACAACATAAAAGTGGCCAAATTCAATTAGTGGAGACAGTTCTTGTGCAATATCAAGCTTATGCACAGAGCTCTTCTTTCTTTCCCAAATGTACTCAGAAGCTAATCTTTTAAAATGTATAAATATACAGCTATTAAATGCAGTGGTAACCACTTGCAAGAGTAAATCTGCTTCTTTAATGACCATCTTCTGCTTTTGTGTCAATACGGGAGAGTAAGAGTGGAGCGCACGTCTTCTCAAGGAGAGAAATCTTTTTAAAAGAAGTTCACCAAGACTTTTACAGGGCTATAATTAAAAGATATTTTTAAAGAATATTTATTTTGCACCTTCTGTTCATGATCCAGTACTGCACTGAGATCAAAATGCAACATAAGCAGAAAGATTTACCATAGTCCTTTCCACCTCAGTGAAAGATGTCTGTCTCTCTCTTTTATTTTCCAGCCATTACCATTTCAGCAGAGTGCCTTTATGGGATAATCAAAAGAAAACATCCCGGAAATTTCTGACATAACTTCACTTTTTTTTCCCCCTTCATCTCAAACAAGGGCCAGATGCACACTCTGAGACTGAGTCATAGTGAGAGGCTTTTTGGTTATTTAATTACAGTTTTTAATTAATGTGAGAAAGCTTAACTNATTCTGCCCCTCTACTCTGCTCTGGTGAGACCCCACCTGGAGTACTGAATCCAGCTCTGGGGTCCCAAGTACAAGAAAGACATGGACCTGTTGGAGTGGGTCCAGAGGAGGGCCACAAAAATGATCAGAGGGCTGGAGCACCTCTCCTATGAGGAAAGGCTGAGAGAGTTGGGGTTGTTCAGCCTGGAGAAAAGAAGTCTCCGGGAAACCCTTATTGCAGCCTTTCAATATATAAAGGTGGGCTTATAAGAAAGATGGAGAGAGACTTTTTACCAAGGCCTGTAGTGACAGGACAAGGGGTAATGGTTTTAAACTGAAAGAGGGTAGTTTTAGACTAGACATAAGGAAGAAATTTTTTACAATGAGGATGATGAGACACTGGACCAGGTTGCCCAGAGAAGTTGCCCCATCATTGAAAGTGTTCAAGGTCAGGTTGGGTAGGCTTTGAGCAACCTGGTCTAGCGGAAGATGTCCCTGCTCATCGCAGGGGAGTTGGACTAGATGATCTGTAAAGGTCCCTTCCAACCCAAACCATGCTGTGATTCTATGACTCTATGATTTCACAAGTGAGATCACAGCCTTTTAATAAGGGAGCTATGTTTTTCAATTGAACATGTTTACAGCATAGGAATAAATGAAAGGTAAATAAAAAAAGCAATTACCTTTTTGCTTTGATCAAGAAAAAATTTTCATCTACCATGACAGAAATAAGAATCTTGAGCGATAAAAAGGGGATTTCTGTCATGGAAAAGATCATCTTTTTTTCTTTCAAATTAAATTGAGCTCTAAAACCAGCAGTTACCACAAAAGATTCGCTCCTTCAAAAAATTACTTCTTATGACTCCAAATTTTCAGCTCAATAAACACCATTTTGAACCTCTTTTTTGTAGAAAAACAAAGGGTATTTTGAAGTTATAATTTTTTCACTCCAAAAACTTTTTTCTCCAAAAATAACTCCAAACAGCAATCCACTGAAATCTGTATCAATTTAAGAAATACATTTCACTAGCTCACTCTTCTTTCTAGAGACAGCTGTTCAACAAATGTTTTTTAATAGCTCTCATGGAATCTAGATGGGGAGTTATGAGGAAATATGTCTCATCTTTATGTTACAATCAGGACAGTTTAATTGTTAGAAAGCTTTAGCTACAACACGTATGTCATCTCCATCAGGAGACAGAAGTTGAGGTATCCTACCTTCCTTGTTTTATGTGGTCACTAAAACAACATAAAAGTGGCCAAATTCAATTAGTGGAGACAGTTCTTGTGCAATATCAAGCTTATGCACAGAGCTCTTCTTTCTTTCCCAAATGTACTCAGAAGCTAATCTTTTAAAATGTATAAATATACAGCTATTAAATGCAGTGGTAACCACTTGCAAGAGTAAATCTGCTTCTTTAATGACCATCTTCTGCTTTTGTGTCAATACGGGAGAGTAAGAGTGGAGCGCACGTCTTCTCAAGGAGAGAAATCTTTTTAAAAGAAGTTCACCAAGACTTTTACAGGGCTATAATTAAAAGATATTTTTAAAGAATATTTATTTTGCACCTTCTGTTCATGATCCAGTACTGCACTGAGATCAAAATGCAACATAAGCAGAAAGATTTACCATAGTCCTTTCCACCTCAGTGAAAGATGTCTGTCTCTCTCTTTTATTTTCCAGCCATTACCATTTCAGCAGAGTGCCTTTATGGGATAATCAAAAGAAAACATCCCGGAAATTTCTGACATAACTTCACTTTTTTTTCCCCCTTCATCTCAAACAAGGGCCAGATGCACACTCTGAGACTGAGTCATAGTGAGAGGCTTTTTGGTTATTTAATTACAGTTTTTAATTAATGTGAGAAAGCTTAACTGATCCTAAATAGTGGTAGCAGTTGACAAATTACAAAAGCACTCCATGCCCACAGAAAAGCTAATGCTGCAAGGAAAGCACAGGCAATCGACACTAGTTTGTAATCAGTTACATTTCAAAGAAATAGTTTTTCCAAGTGTCTTTGTGCATGTAGGATTACTATTGTTTTGAAGTTTAAATCATTTTTAAGATCTGGCTAGGGGCAAATTAGATAAGAAGGTGGCTGTGCAATTAAATTAATACTTTGGAAAGCTCATATGGTTTTAAGATCCAAATACTTACCCTGATAAAATGCTGCCAACACTTTAAAGAGGTGTACCAACTTATTTTTTATCTACACATTTTGTTGCTGACAGATTTGGTAGGTGCATGATTCAGTGCTTAGCACTGGTAACATGATTCATCCAGGTTTCTGAACAGTTGTCCGAGATGAAGGCTCCAGTGAAGACTCCAGCGCTGCAAATCGACTTCCACAGGACTTGGCCACGCTTGCAGTACAGCTTGGAGAGCCTTGCTGAGCCGAGGCTTGCTGCTGTTTTCCAGCTCAGCCCACTGAAACAGGGACCAAGAACATCTGCTTGAGGTGGTGCCAGACCCATTGAGTCCCACACATGATCACAAGACTCATTTCTGTACTCCCCTTCACACCCACCACCCAGGGCCTCGGAGCAGCTGTGCCTGGTGCCTGGCTTCCCTGGGCAGGGGGGGCTGCACCGCAGCCGGGGACAGGCACCACTCAGAGACGGATGCTGTAGCAACAGCCTCTCCCACGGCACATGGTTTCCCCGTGCCATCTTCGTCACGTTGTCTGGCACACTCATCACATGCCTTCATCACCTGATTAAATGCCTGCCCCCATCACTGAGCCCAGTGCAGGACTCCTGCACTGGACTTCGCCAACTTGAGCGGTCTGTGGTGATGGACTGTCAGATCCTGTCTCTGTATCTCCTTTTAGATTATGTGGGTTTGGACTGTCAATCACTCTTGCTGACAAAGAAAGCAATTCTCTCGACAGAGCCAAGTGGTTTTGTAAAATGCATTCTGAGTCACATCAACCAGATGCCTTTATAAAGCTGCATTTGTGACCAAGACTTGATAAAAGAAAGAGAGTTGTAAACTAAAGTATATCTTAATCTTTAAACCTCTTGAAAAGTCAGCTAACTGTATGGAGCGATGGTAGGCAACTGAAAAGGGGGTGTTATTTCAGCCTGTGCATATAAATCTTCATTTCAGTGAAAAACTCCAAGAGTAGTAGTCTCATTTTTTAAGGAAAAAAAAAAGTCTCATCTGTGTTTGCAAGAAGAGCCAAAGCTTCATGCAGACTCCTTTCACACAACCTTTGGGAGCTGAGCCCCATTTGTTTGAGCAGCAAGCGTTCGAAGTGATTCACTGTGATTCACTCCAAAAGAAGTTAGATACCTGTGTTCTTTTCAAAACCCTATTATGTGATAATTTGCCTCTTTGGATGCCTGAGTATTATTAGAAGTCTGCCCTGGTTTGCCTGTCACGTACACACGGTTAAGGTGAGGAATTATTGCCATTTTCTAGACCTGAAAATGGAGATGCACAGAAGTGGAATTGTCTACCCAGGGAAGCACACAGGACCAGTCCTGCTGGGTTAGAGCAAAGATCAGCTCAAACCAGGAGGCTGCCCCGAATGGTGTCAGCAATGGAGACTTAGGACAAGGCTGTAAGTAGTGTGTCTTGAGTTGTATTTCCCCTGTTTTGCCTTCACAGCTCCTAGCAACTGTTAGCGTAGGGAACTTGAGTTGCATCCAGTGGACCATGTTCAACAGCCATCAACAGAGAAGTGAGCTGTTGGCTGAGAACAGATCGGATCCAAATTTTTAGGCTCCTGCCTTGTAGGCTGGATCCTTGTAAAAGTCGTCTAAAGCCTGGAGTCAAGTTCACCTTAAGATTGAAATCTCCTGAAGATGAAAACATGAAACAATTGTCCCCTGAGAAGTTGGAGACAGAACTCAGCCTGGCTTCAGGGACACAAGGTGTTCACGTGGACTCTCTCACAGAATTTCAATTTTCCATCTGGAACCTGGGTCTACCAAGGTGAACCGAAGTGTTACAAGACCCCACACAGCCAGCTATGCAGTTAAGTTTGATATCTATGAGACAGAGCAACGTGAATCACTATCACCGTCATTACATTCAACATGCTCCGTAAGAGGAGTCACTGAGAGCTTTCAAGAGCACTTCAAGGTTTGCTTTGCTGCAGTATCTGTTGCAGAGGACTGCATTTTCCATTGTAATGTGCTTCTTTAGAATGAATCCCTACAAGGTAAAAATTTCTTAAGCTATTGTGGTATTATAATTTTAATAAATATTTTCCTTATTGGTTACAAATTTCCCTAGTACTCTATGCAAGCAAAGCAAGGAGGGAGTTGCTGAGAGCAATGTCAACTAACAACTGAAAGAATCAATGAATTCACCTGCTGGGCATCACTCACTCATCAGGTTGGCTTTCATTTACCTAGAACAGCCACTAGTGATTAACAGCACTTTACTGGCCCACTAAAAGAAAAAGCACATTTCTGAGAAATTAGCTGTATTACATCTTGTAGGACGTTTGTGGCAGAGGGAGGGGTAGGTTCTGGAGCTCGTTCCAAGAAAACCAATGCCTTCACTTAAAGAAAAAAGTCAGAAGAGTACAGGGTGAGAAACAGAGGACAAGTGGGAATGACACTGCAGCAGCACAACTCCTTGGAAGCTGGACAAGGTTACAGGAGCATCTCTGATTTAGCAAGTCAATGCTGCAAAGTGCTAAGCGTCTCCATTCCTGATGAAGTTAATGGACACCCAAAATCCTGAAGAAGGAGAAATATTTCTAAACTAAAACCTCTTTTACTCAGCTCTTTCTTTTTGCTGAAGCAAAAAATCACTGAGTTCAAAATCAGTGAAAAGCTGATCCAACAGCTTATGCAAGTGAGTCTCTTGCCAAAAGGAGGAGGGCTGGAACAAATTAATAACTTAAGGAAAAATGGGAATACAGTGGTAACATCTAAAATGATTTAACAACATGTCTGAGCCCATTAAAAATATATTTTTTACTAGACTAGAAAACTGAAACATGTATTTATATTTCAAAATAAAAAGCAAAACCTAAATGTCATCTTGGCAATTATTAAGCAGCTACATTTATTTCAAAAGAAACAAAAAAACAATTAAAGATTATATTTATATAGCACAATGCAGTATCATGTAAAGATGCCCAGACTAGCCCTTAACACTGGATGTTGGAGAAAGATATTGCCAAGCGAGCAAGGAGACTGTCGATGCAAATATGACCTGCTGCTGCTTAGGAAGGGTAGTGAACCAAGGCAGGGTCATGCTGTGATGACCAGGTCCCTTCTAGAATCAGAATTAGCTTGTAGAGAACTGGTGTGAAAATTTCTGGATGGCACTGCCCTTTGCTATGTAATCCCCGAAGGAGGCTATGTTCGCCTAACATTTTATCAAAACCTCTTTCTGGTTTATACAGGTTTTTGAGCAATGTTCTAGACATTGTCTCAGTTTTCCCTCTTTGCCATTACATTCATCTGTGTACTTTATTCAGCGTTGAAGGGGGACAAGCTCATAAAATGCAACTGATGCCTGTCCAAGCTAAAAAATTTTGGCTATTTCAAAAACAGGCAAATAGAAAAAGTATCAAGTGGATGTATTTAGGCTCTCGTGACAATCCACACCACTCATAAACTGCATGTCTGCAGTCCCTGTGGGAGTATTGGCCAGGAAGCCAACTCCACTTTGGCTATGCAGACCTTCACCTTGACAGACGTCCTTTCATCTCCATCTTCAACGTAAATTCCGAAGGGCTGCTAGCACAAACCTAAAAATAGAGACTCACTAAGTGAACTGGCTCCTTCATAAAAACATAAACATCTTGGACAACACAACAGGAAGTGATTGATTTGACCGATCACTTTGCAGCTCTCCTTGGCAACTGTGTTGATTGTGGCTGGGGTAGAGGTAATTTTCTTCATAGTAGCTAGTATGGGGCTATGGATTTTTGCTGAAAACAGTGTTGATAACACAGGGATGTTTTTGTTACTGGTGAGCAGTGCTTACACAGAGTCAAGGCCTTTTCTGCTTCTCACCCCACCCCACCAGTGAGTAGGCTGGGGGTGCGCAAGGAGTTGGGAGGGGACACAGCTGGGACAGCTGACCCCAACTGACCAAAGCAATATTCCACACCATATGACATCATGCTCAGCATATAAAGCTGGGGGAAGAAGGAAGGGGGGGACACTCAGAGTGATGGAGTTTGTCTTCCCAAGTAACCGTTAGGCGTGATGGAGCCCTGCTTTCCTGGAGATGGCTGAACGCCTGCCTGCCGATGGGAAGCAGTGAATGAATTCCTTGTTTTGCTTTGCTTGTGTGTGCGGCTTTTGCTTTACCTATTAAACTGTCTTAATCTCAACCCAGGAGTTTTCTCACTTTTACTCTTCTAATTCTCTCTCCCATCCCACCAGGGGGGAGTGAGCGAGTGGCTGTGTGGTGCTCAGTTGCTGGCAGGGGTTAAACCACGAAAGCAACGAAGCAACCTGGCCAGGGTCTCCATCCCCTGGGGAGCCTGATCACTGTGTCACATGCCAGTCACACTGCTCTGAGATCTGCTGGAAGATGCTTGGGTGCAAAAGAAGGTTTTGACAGAGAAAAGACTGTTGAAATGAAGCTGCTTTAGACAAGAGACAATACAAGAGGTAGAAACATGTGGATGAGCTAAGGGAGAACAGTGAAAATCTAAATTTAACAGACATGTGCTTACTTTTTTTTAATACAATTTTTATAATATTTCTGTGAAAGACAGCCATCATTTTTCAATGCACTCCATGACTAGTCTTTGCACAGAGATTTGCCCTTTCTTGCTCTTTCTCTTCCTTCTGAGATCCTAACAAGCAAAAATGTGGTTTGCTACAATCTCATCTCTTTCCCCAGTATGACTCCACTTGCCTTAGCCTCAAAAACTAAAGTCCCAAGATACCTTGGTTAGAGGCTGGAGGAGGAACAATGATCATGGTAAGACTCAAGGCTAATTCTCTTGATTAGACCAACATATTTCCCCTCCTGCTGGTCCTGAGGTCCTCTGAAAGCCACCAGCAGATGCAGAAAACCTCACAAACAACCTCCCTGTGAAGTAGCCCTACCTCATTTTCCCAGTGTTGTGGTTTAACCCCAGCTGGCAAGTAAGCCCCACACAGCCGCTCGCTCACTCCCCCCTAGTGGGACGGGAGAGAGAATTAGAAGAGTAAAAGTGAGAAAACTTGTGGGTTTGAGATAAAGACAGTTTAATAGGTAAAGCAAAAGCCGTGCACGCAAGCAAAGCAAAACAAGGAATTCATTCACTGCTTCCCATCGGCAGGCAGGTGTTCAGCCATCTCCAGGAAAGCAGGGCTCCATCACACGTAACAGTTACTTGGGAAGACAAACACCATCACTCCGAGTGTCCCCCCTTCCTTCTTCTTCCCCCAGCTTTATATGCTGAGCATGACGTCATATGGTACAGAATATATACGGAATTTCTCCTGGAGAAACTGGCTGCCCATGGCCTGGACAGGCATACTCTGTGCTGGGTTAAAAACTGGCTGGATGGCTGGGCCCAAAGGGTGGTGGTGAATGGAGTTAAATCCGGTTGGAGGCCGGTCACGAGTGGTGTTCCCCAGGGCTCAGTGTTGGGGCCAGTTTTGTTCAACATCTTTATCAATGATCTGGGCGAGGGGATCAAGTGTACCCTCAGCAAGGTTGCAGATGACAGTAAGCTGGGTGGAAGTGTTGATCTGCTTGAGGGTAGAAAGGCTCTACAGAGGGACCTGGACAGGCTGGACCAATGGGCTGTGACCAATTGTATGAGGTTCAACAAGGCCAAGTGCCGGGTCCTGCACTTGGGTCACATCAACCCCATGCAACGCTACAGGCTTGGGGAAGAGTGGCTGGAAAGCTGCTTGACGGAGAGGGATCTGGGGGTGTTGATCGACAGCCGACTGAATATGAGCCAGCAGTGTGCCCAGGCGGCCAAGAAGGCCAACGGCATCCTTGCTTGTATCAGAAATAGTGTGACCAGCAGGACCAGGGAAGTCATCCTTCCCCTGTACTCGGCACCGGTGAGGTCAGCACCTCGAGTACTGTGTTCAGTTTTGGGCCTCTCAGTACAAGGACATTGAGTTGCTGGAGCATGTCCAGAGAAGGGCAACGAAGCTGGTGAAGGGTCTGGAGCACAAGTCTTATGAGGAGCGGCTGAGGGACCTGGGGTTGTTTAGCCTGGAGAAAAGGAGGCTGAGGGGAGACCTTATTGCCCTCTACAACTACCTGAAAGGAGGTTGTAGCCAGGTGGGTGTTGGTCTCTTCTCCCAAGTAGCAAGTGATAGGATGAGAGGCAATGGCCTCAAGTTGTGCCAGGGGAGGTTTAGAGTAGATATTAGGAAAAACTTCTTCATGGAGAGGGTTGTCAAATTTTGGAACAGGCTGCCCAGGGAAGTGGTTGGGTCACCATCCCTGGAGGTATTTAAAAGGCAGGTAGACGAGGTGCTTAGGGACATGGTTTAGTAGCGGACAGGTACGGTTGTACTCGATGATCTTAAAGGTCTTTTCCAACCAAACGATTCTATGATTCTGTGATTCTGTGATATCCTTTTGGTCAGTTGGGGTCAGCTGTCCCAGCTGTGTCCCCTCCCAACTCCTTGTGCACCCCCAGCCTACTCGCTGGTGGGGTGGGGTGAGAAGCAGAAAAGGCCTTGGCTCTGTGTAAGCACTGCTCAGCAGTAATGAAAACATCCCTGTGTTATCAACACTGTTTTCAGCAGAAATCCAAAACATAGCCCCATACTAGCTACTATGAATAAAATTAACTCTATCCCAGTCAAAACCAGCACACCCAGGTATAACTGCAGGCAAATAGCTAACATCTAGCCACAAATTTTTGCTAGCATCCAACTTCAAGATACTTGAAAAACAGAGAAAAGTGGTTTAGATAGATTTGATTTCTACAGTAAAGAAAAAAAAAATCATTTATCTAGATATACAGGACTTACCTTATTCACCCTGGCCAAAAAGCCACCTTGTTCACTGTCTCCAAAGCATAAGGATGTATTTCCTTTTGGAAGTGTTGTAGGAATACTTCTCAGGCATATCTCCAGCTTCTTCCTTTTCTTGCTTTTCACAATTAACCTCATTCATGACTGGCAATACTAGTTTCTCCTTTGGAGGTGGCAGTTAGTGTAATTGCTGGAAAAAAGAAAAACAGCGCTGGAAAGTATGGCCCAAGGAGCCAACAACACTGAAAGTCACAGACATGACAGGAAGGTAGGCAGGTCATGCTTTCAGAAGGAAAGTCAAAAAGCAGTGGGTTTTCATGCACTGTGGAGAACAGCTACATACCTACCAGCTGACGACATGTTGTATGGTAGGGAGTAATCAATAATGTGCCAGTTGTGTTTGTCCTCCAAGGCATATTTCCTTTTGTGCACTTTCCTTCTGTTTGTAGCAGTGTGCAGACTGCTACAGGCTACTTGAATATTTTTTTTCTTGCATCTTCCTATTTCCACAAGATCATTTCAGCGGAGGCATTTCCACACTCAGCAAAAGCAAACTGTTCCTGTTTGTATCAGGCAAACCAGATGGAGAAAACAAACCATTAATTTATGACTTAGAAGACACATTTTTATGACAGGACTTTGTAACACCCTACACTTCTTTTTTAATTTAATTTTTCATTACATTTACAAGGAGATAGGAAAATAAAATTAGAAGTAGGAGATTCCTTACAGTGACAGCATGCTGTCCTCAATCCTCAGGCTGCAATTACAGATTCTCTTCTGCTAGTAGCAGCCACAGGTAAAGCTGTTCCTGTTCCCCCATACTCTTGGCACCCTGATGCTGGTGGGTGTAAGGGATCAGGGCTGCCTGGTGGGGAAGGAGGGGCAGGGACGGGCATATGGGGCAGCAACACCTTTACTCAGCTGAGCAGCAGCAGAGCCGCATGCCTGGCCACAGCCTTGGCCAGCAGGGATCAGTCCAGTCCAGAAATCCCATCTCTTCTTTGGTTCAGGATGGTATCAGACAGCAGGTCACCTTTCCTTCCCCGTGCTCCTTCACCAGCCTCTATGGCAGAGAGACACTAGTTTTATTAGCTTGACGTAAGCATGCCTGACTGTTTCCAGTGTTTGGCAACACTTGGGAAGGGAGCCAGGACTTTCACCCTCCTGTGCCCTGGCCGTGTTTAGTGCTTCGCACAGATACACCCGCAGTGTCCTGCACACGAGTGTTGCACCCTCTTGCTAGCAGGGGCCTGGGAGCGAGCATTTGGGGTGACTGCCAAGCACTCCGGGGCTGTGGGAGGGATCCTGTTAGTCTGCAACAGCTCCGTGGGCATAGGATCGCTCCCTTGCAAATAGCCCAGGATCTTACACTTGCAAGATTTCCCAACAGCCAGGGAGGAAAGCCTGATCAGAAATATTGCTTGTCATGCTTTAACAAGGCGGAGAGCCTCTCCATCTCCACTGTTGAGTAATTCCCATAGCAAAAGAAAGTGTGTGCTCTCTGTCTCTGCTCCCACAACTCCTCTAATAGCTTCATGGAGCAAATGATTTGTGTATCTCCAAGTGCTTTGGATAGC
Organism: Balaeniceps rex; assembly: GCA_013401315.1. Taxonomy (NCBI): domain Eukaryota; kingdom Metazoa; phylum Chordata; class Aves; order Pelecaniformes; family Balaenicipitidae; genus Balaeniceps; species Balaeniceps rex. The sequence goes on along the minus strand of VYZW01014003.1, from coordinate 36,922 downwards.
CCTTTTGGTGTTTTTATGGAGCTCTGTGCATCACAGTTATTAATCACCCTGTTCATTGACAATGCTGACACAGAGACAAGGTTATGAAAGTACATACACTTTGGAAACTGGATCTGATTATTGGTTTTGTTTGTAAAACTGCTCAGATTGTGGGAACAGTGACAGGCTCTAAGAGGGCAAATTCATTTTTTTAAGTCAGATGAAGCAGCTGCTGCTTTTAGTTAATTGCCAACTCTATTTTTCAGCACTAAAGAGAAAACAAATTCTATTCTATTCCCCATAATGAGCCAAGTCCAATTAGGGTAATTACCATGGGATAATTGTAGACTACCTATGGTTAATTAGGGCTCCACTGTGTGTTTACAACACTCCAGGAGCGTAAATATTTTATGATAACCAGTGCTTCATACATTGTTACCGCTTAATTTAATATATTACATCATTGTTATTGGGACGGTGGGAGAGAAAAAGAGGCAAAACCCTGAAACACGATGGCAAAAGCTGCAATGGGCTCTTTCCCCAGTAGTCAACCACCCTGCCAGATAACGTCATTATGCTGAAAGATTCCCTTTTTTAGGTCATCTTATGTTCACTCAGCAGGAAAAACAAGTGCACCATCATCAGCGCTGGGCTTTGAACTTCTGCGCTTGATGACAAGAAGAAAAGCAAAGGGAGCCGGGAGATGGTGCTGGGCCCAATCCTCCCAGGGCAGCCCCGTCTCTCTGGGGCACCAGGGTGGTGGGACAGCGGGCACCCGCATCCTCACTCCGCTGAAAAACACTTTGTGAAACACAAATAATCTTACTGGCATGAAACAGAGAAAGAATGATAAATATCTACAAGTGTTACTTGGTATGAAATGTTGTTGGCTGGTCTCCTTGGAAATGTGAGTGGTTTTCATTTAGTCATTATTTCATCGAAAATGTGACATCATGAGCGGGAAGAGAGCGCAGAATCGAGCATTTGACTTATGGAGAAATGAACAGGAAATTCCACCTGCAATCAGAACTGAGATCAGTAATATAAAACCCACAGAAACCCATCAGTTTGCTAATTGGCCCCTCAAAAAATTGTCCTGTGTGCAGAAATTAGCATTTAATAAAACAAAGAAGGTTCCCCAAAGCATGTCCATGTGTGGGGTGTGAGCAAGTGATTTAGTTTGCCAGTTGTGTAGTGTAACTCTTGATCTGTTAAAGCCTTTCCCTAAACATACAGAAGTTCAGAATCCCCACCCCAGACAACAGGGAAATTTAAAAAAATCAGTTCCTTCCTCTTCACTGTATAAGAAAATACCCGTGTCTAACATGGTTTTGGTGTGAGCATTCATTGTAGTTTCCAGCTTTATCAGTACTTTATAATAAAATAATCTTATTCATCTGTAAAAAAAAGGTTTAGTCAAGATCTTAGTATATAACTTTTCTCACCAAAGAGCCCCTAACCACAGCAGCTGAGTTAATAACTCTCATTGCCAGTCTCCTTCAAGATACGCTCCCATTCAAGAGACAACCCAGACAACCGCTGATTTTCTTCTCCAGTTAAATTCTTCTATTCTCTGTATAATACTACAACTGATTTGGAAATGTTCTGCTCAAATACCTCTGGTGTTCTTCAGAAGGGAAAACTAGGTTTGCAGTGCAATTGGTGAAAGCTTCTTTGTATGCCAATACTAACGGGCATTTTTGCTGCTGATCGTGTTCCATTGAATTCCAGCCAGGACAATAAATCAGACACTTATTATTGTTAAATTCCTGAGTATAACGCAGCAGTTAGATGAAATGATGAGAATTATAGACATTCATGAGAATGATAACTTTTTATTCATGCTATGCATCCAACCGCTGGACTGTACAAACTGGGGAATTAAATGTGCTTCATCTGCCCCATTTTCTGTGGAAGCAGGAAAAGGGTGGGAGCGCTGTCAGCATTTTGTATCTCCTCTGGAGATGGCCCCAGTACACTTCTTGACCCATAAGTATGGCAGTGATTCCAGGTCCCTTGCTTAGACATAGCCTCTGGGTCTATCCCAAACATGAATCACTGTTGGTGACAAAAGCAAAAGTCCATGTGCATTCCCTGGCTTGTTGCCACTCTCTTATCCCTCATGAAGGATTATTTCAGAATTATTTCACAATCATTAAATGTAGTATAATCATGCTTACAATTTCAGTGGTTATGAAGAAATCTTCATAAGCATGGAACCTTTTAAAGTGCTACTGTGCCAGCTGCCTGCAGCTGCAGGCAGCCTGGAACAGCACTATTGCCAGCTTTGTGCTGCCCATTTCATCTTGGAAACACCAAATGATGACAATTTATATGAAAACTTTTTGTTACCTCCGAATTGTTGACGTTAACAAACTTTGAACTGATTTGGGGTTTTGCTCATTTTCAAAAAACCTCCTGTATCAGACACTTTAGATGCTTTCTAGCCAGCTTCCAAAACCTAGAGCCCACCTTTGGCAACTTCATCAACTGAGTTAGACCTGTCTTCAAGAGATTTTAAGAGACACTGAAGATTGAAATTGTGGGACAGCATTAAAAAACTTTGTCATGGACTGTGTTATGTTTTTAAATTACTGTATGCATTCACTATTCACACCATGACAGAGTATCCACTGTGCAAGTTGTAGTATTCCTCTGTTTTGTACTTAATTTAAAAAAAAAAAAGTTTTCAGAAATTCAGGTAATGTTTCTGCCGGCTTTCTGTTGCACTTAATCCAGAGATCTCGCAGGTAATTACAATCTCATTTGCTTCCAGGACTTGACTGAAGGCCAGCTGAGACACTGGCATTCTTGACTACTTGCATATTGGGAAGAGGCAAGGGCAAAGAAATTGCGGTCATTTAAGAAGCTTTGCCAGAGGTGGACAGGAGAGGAGTTAACCAGGGTTAAATGGCTGTCCTTCGTGGAAAAAACATGTTGCAGGAGAGGCCATGCTGCAGGAAGGCAGAGGTCAGGCAGAGGGGATCACAGCTGAGGCATCTCAGAAGGTGGCTGGTGAGTGAGACGAGCCCCAGAGAGCCGATCCCTGCAGTCGCCCCTCGCCTTCCCCGAGCACCACCAAGGCCTGCCGCATTATCAGGAACATGCCGGTCTTCCGTGAAGTCCGGCAGCTCAGGAAACAGCCTGCCCGTTTCTGTTTCCTTGTGGGTTCACACCTTGCACAAAATGTGGATCTAAACTTCAGCTTCTGAAGGTATTTTATTAGATTGGCTGCAAACTGTAGCAACTGAGTGAAATGTGTTTTCTTTTCAATGCCAAAGAAAACGAACAGCTGCATTAAACACTTACAGCTCCATCTTGAATAAGATTAACTAAAGTTACCTGACAGTCCTGTTTTTCATTTCCACTCCTCATTAAAACTTCAGCATTAGTTGTTTGCCAAAAGTAAAGTCTTATTTAAATATGCAAGTGATAAGTGATTTATTTCAAAGGTAAAACTAACAATTCTTACAAGAAAGCTGGAAGCTCATAAAGATAAAATCCACCTGATCTAATCACATTTCCCTTTCTTGAACTCATCCTACTTTTTAATAGCTTAAATCACCTCCGAAGGAGAAAAATAATCAATCTACACGTGTCTTTGGAGCAAAGCAGAATTATTTTTAGATTGCACTTTGTGGCTAAAGTTATAACATATTGTTCTGCTCCGAGAAACCACTCCATAAATGTGGCATCACACAGGTCTGCTTCAGTCAATTTATCAGCTGTTCATTTCTGAAAGAGCAATGAATTAAACTTTTGAAGAGTATACTTCCTTTAAAAATTATTTTATGGCTATACCAAAGAAAAAGGTCGGTAAACAGTTGAGAAGTTAGTTATAATCTCAGGAGGATAACTGTTGTACACAGCCAATCTCTTAAAAAAATCAGGAGGAGGTAGATAATGGAATAACTGCCATATGGATACACTTTTGAAGGACTTTAAAAAATACAGCAAAAAAATCTCAGGAAGGAAATCTTTATACGTAGGAAAGAAATTCTACACAAGAGATTTGGAAAACAGTCAGCTGTCATTACTAAGAAGCTATCAGATCTTAAGCCTAGGCAAATTCCTCTATAAAAGTGGAACAGATCACACTTATTTGGGATATATAAAGGAGCAAGGGAGACAGGAGAGCAAAAATATGAGCCTGATCCTGGTTTATTTCATCTCTTTGCTCAGAGCAATACTAGAATATAAATGCAGGGGGCAATATGGCTTTAAGGTAGCTTCTACTTCTATTTAAAGGCGACTTTGAAAATGATAGAAAATGACAGACGCAGAGAAAACAGAAGCTCAGCAAAATGCAAGCCCCATACTCTGTGCTCTCCTGGTCCGTGTAAGCCAAGCAGGTGGCTGTACCAACCCATCAACACCATGCACTAGCTATTCACTCTTTCCCAAAAACCACCCTGGTCAGGCTGCAGTTCCTTTGGATGTGCCCAGGAGCAGCCAGTCATCACAGTAAGTTTCCATTTCGTATCTGACTCTCTTCAGCACCATTTTCAGCCGCCTTTGACAGCCATGCTCTGGAGGCTCTAAACCTCCTCCAATCTCTTCTCTTAAGGGAAGCCAAGTCCATAAAATATAAGCCTTTCACCCCCAGAAAAAGCTGTGGGAGAACAGTATTGAGCATAGCAGGGCAAGGCAATTACAGATAAAGTTGAAAATATGGCCTGTAGTGGACTTTATATACAAGCTGTGTTGACCCATTTTAATGAAAATGGGAGATAGTTGATGAATTACATAATCTCTATACCTCCTACTGCCTGCATGGCTTAACTTGCCAGTACTCAGAGCTGTTGAGCTATTGTTTTCAGAAGAAAGGGTGTGGATGAGTTTTATACTCCTTCATGCCGAGTAAAACATTCCCCTCGCTCTCCCCTTCCAGTCATAATGTGCTCTGGCTGTATCGTCAGATGGAGTGAATACTTTTTGTCTTCCAAGGATCTTCCTATTTATGTGTCTTTCTAAACTTTGCAAATGCTCTACTGCATTTCAGAGCAGATGCCAGCATGGACCTCTACGAGCATCACTTCATTATTTCTCAATTACACAAACCACATTTCTGAAATTGCTTGGTTAACTTTATTATATCCATGATTTTTTTTAAGTGTTTTTAATTATATCCCCTGCTGTCTTAGGTATCCAGCCTTTTAATAGGAAGCAAATTTGTAAAATTAATTTCACAACAGGCTACAGCAGCAGTTGCATTTCTCAAAAAACCAAAAAGAACGGGATGTTTTTGTCTATACAGTAACACAGCTTCAAAACAAAAATGCAAGACATCAACATGTCAAACTGTGACCACGGTAGGCATTGCAATCACTCTTTTATTTTAAGAGAGAGAAACACTTAAAATAGCTTTTTTAAAAAATGTTTAGTTCCTTGATAATTTGATGACTGTTCTATACAGTCCAAAGACAGAAGAAAGATTGGGCATGTGAACACTAGTGTAACTCAAATCAAGAAGTATATAATCTAGATAGCTAGTGGAGAAGAAAGGTTTTTCTAAGGCAAAGACTCAAGAAGAGGCAATTTCCAGGAAATCTGATAACATTAAGGAACAGCAGTAGAGCCACAGTAAACTTTATAATGAACAACCTCACTTAGACAGACCTTATAAAAATAGAAAACAACATAAATGAAATGCCTCTTCTATCACATAGATGATTGTTGGTGCAGCAGTAAATAATACACCTTAAAAGTTAAAGGTGAAGTGATTTCAAATCTATTATGCCTGTAGCAAAATATGAGTATTGTTGATTATTTGCCACTGTTGTAGTTTTCTTGAGCTAAAGATCCCATTTTGCTAGTCATGATGGAACATGTCACTGTGAACTAAAACCTGCAGAGAAAAGACCTAGATAACAACCAGGCAGATCATAAAGAGAGTGCATGATCCATTTGCATGAAGCAAAATAGCAAGAGGAGTGATTTGTACTTGGGCTTTGCTGAAGATATATGCTATGGAAAAGAACTATTATAGTTTAATATAACTATAGGTCATATGGATCTGTTTATGAAGCCACTAAACTCTAACTACAAAAGTGGGGAATATTGTGTAGCTACAGATGCTAGACTGCGTCATGGCAAATGTGTGAACTATTTTCACCCTATTATACAGCATGATGCAGTCAGGAACCAAAGCATCATACCCTGAGCCGTGCTCCAAGATGATGGAGTCATGCAAACCCATCTGATAAAAACGTGGTGCTCGGCATTTCGCTAGATGCATTGCACCTTCAGAGGAGAATCTTTCCAGCCATTTAAGAGACTTGGACCTGGAATATGACAACTGGATCTTTTCACCACATATATCATGTGTGTTTTCACTTGTATATCCTGTCAGCTTCGTAGCCTTGTGCCATTTTCTTTTCTTCGAGAAATTTTGTTCTGAAGTTGCTTGCATATGTCATCAAGATCAGCTTTCCACTGCACAACAACCCGTATCTCAATCATCACTTGAATATTTTTATTACTTGCTACTAGCAATGCAGTTCTGGAAACCATAATCTATACGTGTAGTGATTTGGGAAATCTACCTATGTTCAGATGAAATTATACTATTGTTAGCTTTAAAACTGAAGTATTGTGGAAAATTGCTGGGTGAATATATTTTTGCGGTCTGTAAATGTTAGTACTTTTTTTTAGGGGTGGAAACATCCTATGACAAGGGTATAAGTGAAGCCAGCAAAACCAATTTGCTCCTTCCGGACGAGAAGAGAATGTAGTCTAGAACAGAGGAAGAAAATCAGCATCCAAAGGAAAAAGTCAAGCATTGGAAAGGGAGGTTCACAAAGCTACATTAAAATCTTGTACACTGTACGTATTCTGCAGCATTGGAGACTGTCTGTTCTAGAGAATTTATTAGCATATTGAGGACCCTTTTATTGAATTTACAGCTTCTAATGTAATCAGGCAATATTTTCTTTGTAACACTGATTACTTTTTACTGTCTATGCACAGGTATGTATCTGTCTACTTTTGTAGACCATTCAGTACTACATATGACCAACTCAATTCATATCATTTCCAATACCTTGTCCATAAAAAACAAATAATAAAAGTAAGAGGGAAATCCTGTTTCCATTAACGTTAATGAATACTTTGCTGTTGTTTCCAGCACAGGCAAGATTTCCCCATAAAAGAGAACACTTACATAAACTCATTTTGATTACTTGGCAGAGTCACACAATATTATCAGTATCTTTGTCCATAGTTTTAAGGGGAAGAGAGATCTTCTTCCAGACATTTTTAAATTTGTACTCTATATGATGCCATTATGAAAGTTTTAGGTATTTTCCAAGTAGCTGGGATATTTTAGAAATATCAGCGAAGAAGCCAACTAAGATATATTAGACAATCTTGTTTTATTGCATTTCATCTTTCATAATCCAGTGATATATATATCTACTGTCATTACTATAAAAATATTTCAACACTAACAATTTGCTACAAATCCCCTGTTGGAGCGATGTTTTTATTGCCAGCACACCCAGCTGATTGATCAGCTGACAGATGACAGCTGACAAATTCGGGTTTCATCAAAAGAGGGGATAGAAGGCAAATTGTGGGATTAGCTTTAAATGATTCTTCTGGTGTTCCTATATATCTGAGTATTTGTCAAGTGTATAGTTGTGCTGCTGAGGACGAGTCACTTAAATCAAATTCATCTTCCACTGTTTTTTCCGAATTCCTGCAAGGACAAGCGCAGACCTCTGCTCTGACATGAAATATGTAAGAAAAACTCCCTGATCTCAGTAGTGGGGGGCTTGAGATTGACAGAAAGGAGTGAGCTCAACTACCTGAGCTCTAGTGTAATGCCTGGGGGGGTCACTAATGAACTGGACAGTCTAGCTGAAGCTAATCTGGTGTGCACTTCAATGATGCTCTGTTTCACCTTTTCTGTAGCTCCTAACTCCTCCCCTGCGAAGCAGCAAGCTAAACCAGAAGACACAACTACATTAGATGCAACTTGATCTTATCTATAGCTGTACAGCTGAAATCGCTGTAGCAGCAGTGCAGCTTAGGCTGTCCCACTGAGCCCTGTCCTCAAAAACCAGAATAAAATTGGAGACTGTAACTCCCAGCACTAAAAGGCATCAATAATAGAAGAGCCTGATGTGTGTTAGAAAAAGGGATAAAATGTCTAAGAGGGAAAAACCTGAAAGTAGTAAAACAGACAAACATACTCTCCGTGTTACTCTCCAGGTAGGCAACAGCAACTCTATAGGTCTCGTCAAACTATCCTGCAAAATGGCATTGAATTTTAGGTACCTTGTTGCACAGATTAGCAGAATTAATATGATGAAAGGCAGACATGTAGACATACTGACAGTCAAACAGAGGAAAAATAAGCAATAAAAATAAACTTGTGGAGAGCATGGAGAGGAAAGGATCTACACTCCAGAGAGGGAACATAGGTATGCTAAATAGTATATAGAAATAGGCTTAAAATGCTAGTACTATATTCAGATTTAAAATTAGTCTAGCTTCTAACAGTCAGTTCTGTCATTCTTACAAAGCATTGTCCAAAAAAAAGTGCTAAACACATTTTTCAAACCTTATTGAACAATTTATATTTTGGTGACCCTGAAAAAATATTTGGAGTAGAGTTTCATTAAAACACATGTAAAAATGATGACCCAACAGGATCAGTCATTGCTAATTCATCCAGTTCTGCTATATATCCCTGAAGTAGTATATAACATCCCTTACATTTTATACAAGTCTGACATCATGTGATAAATACTACCGGAAACAAAATGAATGGATCAATTAGCCATCCATAGCTCCTTATTATCTGTGTGCATTTTCAGCTTTTTATAACAACATGAAAGCCATAAAAATGACAAGGCCCATTTTATAGATATTTATGGGTAGATGGTCCATCTAGAGAAAGAGCTGCTCCCTGCCATCTGGGATAACAAGGCTTACATTTAGCTAAAGCTACAGTTTACACTTTTCAATATTCATAGAAATACTATGCACATAGTGTGCCTCATCAACAGTAAGGAGTTTTTTTGATAGACATAATAGCTTTATAAATAAAGTATATATTTTATATATCTTATATATATAAAAGTATGTATATGTACACCTGAATTAAGTACTATTACAAATTTCATTTGACTTCTTCCTGAGACAGGAACCATTTACGGCGTCCGAGACAGAATTGAGCCATGTCAGACTATTTCTGTGCTTCCTGTACAATTTATTTCTTGATGGTTAAATAAATAAATTATCCTCTAATCTGACTGAGTCATTATTTAAACAACACTTCACTGTGGACAGTTGATTTGTTCTCTTTTCTTTATTGTTGTGAATTTGATTGATTAGAGATTTGGGGGAGGGGGAGCAGGGGGAATGTGGCGGGGCGGAGAGTTAGGGAATGGTAATTGTGTGTTGGTCCCAACCGAGCTGCACTAATTCTGGGTTCCTCACTCACACGAAGTTGCTCATGCCTGAAAACCAGCAAGCAAAAGTTAAGTTGTTTCATCTGTATTCTACAATTTGAGTGACCTTCATGAAAATTAATAGAAGATCCAAGCAAGGAAAATTGGCTGTTAAAATGCAGAGGGAAAGGGGTTGAGTAGGCAAGTCTCCTTCAGACAGACTGCAGTACAATCCTCAGTGGTTACTGACTCAACCTGCAGGAAGAAAAGTAGCTTCTTGGCCGGGAAGAATAGTCCTTTTGCCATCTTTCTTGCGTTTACAGATCAAAACACAGCCCAAGCATTCAGCTGAGCAGCTTTAGTTTGGTCTATTATGTCTCTCAATTCAAATAAAATTCTATTTATGATTAGTATAACTTTCTTAATTGGACTCTGCTATACACCTTCTTATCATACACAAGGCATTGGAGGGAACAGTTGAAGAGCCAAGAGGAAAACTGACTGAAGAAGTCCCCAGATCAACATTAATAGAATGTAAAACTACAGTAGCATCTGCCTCCGTGAGCTGTCTCTCCTTTTTTTAGAGGTGTGCCTGAGCAGTCCCAAGGGCTTAAATAGGTGGAGTTGGCTCCTCTGGCTTCCCTGACAGCTGATTATTTTGCAGTCATTGCAGCAGCTGATGTTTTTAAAACTGGCAGGTTGTGTTGAAAAAAAAAACAGATGGGTATTTTATGCCCCCAGTTTGCTTTCACTACAGTGCAACTCACCGTATAATTTTCCAAACTGGAAATGATCACTGATTACGGCCGGGGGAAGGGAGGAGTTGGGAGGGTCTCGGAAGTGCCAAAAAGCAACGAGCAGTTTAAAAAGATAATAGACAGAAATGACCATGAAATATCAGTTGCACGATTGGCATCTCTCAGGGGAACCCTGATAAGGAAAACAGCTTAGAAAGCACTTTCAAATCTTCCAGTGATAGTGCAAACTGTTATTACTATTATAATTTCCTTCCCTCCCTCCCGCAAGTTGGAAGGCTTAGTCACTGGAAGTCAAAATGACTCACTGAACGGGCATGTGTTTGTGCCTGATCGCAGGCACGGAGAAACCTCAGATCCCTGGCTTTAGCAAGGAAACTGAGGAAGGAATTGGTGTGCCAGTGCTGCTGTGCTCCCAGCGCCCCTCCCAGACCTCTGGAGCAAAGCACAGGGGCTTAAAAACTGCTCCAGCAAAGCTTGGTGGTTTTGTTTCAACCATTGTGTGCCCCTGAGGACCGAAGCAAAGCACCCAGAGAAGAGGAAACCCAGAGCAGGGCCTCTCCCAGGACAACTCATCTGGTACTTGGGCCAGGCTGAACTGCTCAGACCCCAACAGTCTCATTTTGGACAAGGGCTTTGGACTCAGCCTAGAGAGCCATCAGAGGATGGCTCAGCCAGCTTGTGACAAATGGACATTAGAAATAGGCTCAAATAATCCTTCCTGTGGCTCTCCCAGCCCTTGCATTGTCATTTTGCCTGTGTAACAAGCACCCTGCACTGGTGTGCATGTGCTGCCATCCCTGTGCCAGCTTGGGCGCAATCCTCTTTCAAAGGCAGCATCGCTCCCGCTGGGAAAAGCAGGTTGGGATGCACTAGCTAAAGGCCAGGTACAGAGGGTGACCTGAAGGAATTAAATGACTAGGAGATATTTTGGAAGACAATGAGGGACCTTGTGCTGAGAGGTAGTTCAGGTCCAACATCTGTACCCAGGCAGGCAAACAAATGAGACTTTCTTTGGCATTCACAAGTGTAACACTTGGCAGCTGTTAGACAGAGCTGGCCAATACCCTGTGTAAATGCATTAATAAAATATGCCCTGGTATTGCTAGCAACGATGTCAGCAAGTTATTGTTCTTTGAATGCTGCAATAACATTCATGCATGAGGAGCACAACACTGAACAGAGGTTTCACCCTTGGCCAAGCTTATCCTTCCTCAGACTTCCCTGATAGAAGAGGACATACAGCAGGCATTAATTGCGCCTGGTATGTCCAAGTGCTTTGGACATGAACGCAATTGCTTTCTTTGACGGGCGGAGGAATGTGACTTACGTAAGAACAAAAAAACAGCATACCCTCTTGCAAACTAATAAGTACATTGTGTGCTGAGACAAAGGCTGCAGGAAGAGGAGGCGGCGGGCATAGCTGGAGTCTTCAGTGTCCTTGGCCATGCTTCTAACACGTCCTTGACCATGCTTTTACATGCCTGTATAAGCTAAACACATCTGAAGAAATCTGCAGCTGCAAAGATGAGTGAAGCACAACAATGCTGGAGGAGCAGAGCGCAGCCCTGACAGGGGTGTCCTGAGGGCACCCTGTGGGGTATGTTGGAGGAGCCTGCGTCCTGGCTCGCTCTGTGGACCATCTGGGTGTGTGGACCACACGAGAGTTTGAGCTCACCTTCAGCAGTGCATGGGGTGTACTCACAGCAGAGCTCTGCTGCCATCCCCATAAGCAGATAGAGATTAGGAGGGAAAGAAAACATTAAAACTCCTCTGTGGGGGAAGAAGGGAGGATGCACAGTCCCATGGGTGCAAATGGGCTTTTCTGCAGGATTCTCACATCTTCTCATAGACTCATAAAAGTGACCGTCATCTGCAGTTTTTTCGCATGAGAGCATTAATCCCAACAAGGGAATAAGCAGAGGACACCTTACTTTGCATTTTTCAAAGTAGGAATGACATGCCAAGAATATGCACATGAATTATTATTTGAGAAAAAATTCAGGAAGCTTTGCCAAATGCTACACATCAGGAAGCACTTTAATCCACATGACCAAAAAGCATTGCATTCATCAGTGCTTTCATGATAACAGGCTTTCCTGTGCTTGAGCAGCTAAAATACATTGTTACATCCACAAAAGGATTGGTGACAGTTGTTTTGCACTGTATTTCCTACACTTTGTCTGACAGATCGTTTCTCACAAAGGTGCTTGAGCTGATCCAGGCATCTATACATACGTATGAGATGATAGTAATTCAATATTGCAAAGTGAATTCTGCCTCCCGTTATTACCTATATTGTTTGAAAATTAAACAGGTTTGAGGATAAGGAATGTAACTCTCACTGCATTATCGTTCTTCAAACACAAAGCTGATGTAAATCTTCATCAACTTTCCTTTAAGCAACGAAAGAACATAAAACTGCCACCCAGAAGCAGCGCCTGTCTTTTTCCTCACTTGACTGGTAAGCTGTTGAAAGAAAATAAAATTACCAGAAATTAAAATACTAAAGTTTTAAAAAATTGAAAGAAGAGAAGGATAGCGAAAAAAATCCTTGCAGATACCTCTCAAAAGAAAATGCACATTTAGTGTCTTGTGTGGGGTAATATGTTTTGAATGAAGTTTGAAATTACATTGAATTTACTTCTAGGTCACATCTGTACCAACCAAAAGGGTTAACCAAAAGTCTTTCTGACCTAAAAAGCCATGTGTTTGGGACATCAGTGTTCTCATGAAGAAGAGAGGATGTCCTGAGGAAGAACTCACAAAGAGGACTACCTGACAGAAATGTCTCCCCAGGTTTGGTCCCTCTCAGGCTTCACAAGCAGAGAAGCAGGGAGCAACATGGCAGCCGTGACCACTGCCCTGTTTCCGACAAGCCCAGCAAATGGTCGCAGCGGGGTGGGTTCACGTGTGGTGTCACTGGCCATGCAGTGCCTCTGCCCCCCAGATGGGATGTGCACAGTGCCGTTTCCTTTTTGATTACCAGAGGCAGGGAGCCCTCAGGGAGGCTCCATATGTCACTATGGGGACCCTGGTGACTTTAAAGTACATTTCTGGCAAATGCCATCACCACTAGTGCCAACATGGTGACACCTGCAGAAGAGGCCTGGGAGACCTTCCCTGGTGAAGAGGAGCCTCGGAAGAGAGCTGTGGTGGGTCTGATGAGACCTGAGAGAAACAGTTGTCCATTTTTCACTCTTCTGAAGCTTCCTTACCAGTGGAATTAAGGGAAAACAGCTTTAAAATTTGTATCACAGACCATCAGAAGGTTGCACAGGCATTTCTACGCTGGTATGGGAAGGGTAAGTATAAGCAACAGTGGCTTTCTTCCTCTTTCAGCCTTTGCCATCATAATGAAACTACAAAAAATACCTGTCCTACTGAACAGCTTCTTACGTAGGGTGATTGAGTATTATTGCATAAGGCACCTGGAGATAGTAATTAGAGCTCAAATGCTGCTATACAACTTATATGCCCTCTTCAAGGCCATAATTAACCAAATTAACCAAATCCTGATTTGGGGGAAGGGGAGGAGGCTTTTCATGACACTGCTGTGTCTTTGCAGTGAGCGTGGTGGTCCCCAACACCATCCCCAGCTGCAGTTTATTGGCTTCACCGTCAGACACGATGGAGGGGCGAGGAAGGACTGCCAGCAGTGAACGACGGGAAGCTTGATTCCTGTCACTTGCCAGATTTCCCTAGTCTGAATGCAGGCCTGCCCGCGCAGGGACATTTGGCAGGGGCTAGAAAGGCACGCAGAAGAGAGGCAGAGCGGGAGGGCAACAGGAATTTGTCCAACAAGAAGCGAAGTGTCCCGTTCCCCCGGGGTGCTGGCAGGGGGACAGCTCTGCTGAGGGCATGGGGCCGGGGTGTGCTTCCCCCAGACTTGGGGAGGGGGTCACGCTGACCCCGGGTGGGCAGCTCTACGGGCTGCCCCTGCCCGCCCTGTGCCCAGGAGGCTTTGCTGGGGACTAGCAAAAATACCACTTTTCTGCTGGGTTTGTTCTGCTGAGGAGGAAGACAGTGTGTGTGGTCTCCCGGCTTATGAAACGCTCAGCGTTTTATTGCTCCTTAGCTTTAGCATAACTGAATTGCAGCAGTTTGTCTGCCGTCTGGGCCAAGCGTGCCTCAGCCTGCATAAAAGGAAATTAACACTGAGGGTTTTGAGCTAAGACCATTTCTATACTAGGGTAAAACTGAAGCGTTTTGACACATTCGGCTAATTTGTGCTGCAATCTAAATAGCGGGAAAGAACTCCCTCGTGTTAACCCATGAGCAGCTAATATCCACTACAACTACAATTTCTTCCTCCATAGAAGGGACTGAATCCTCTCTCATTAAAATTTTGCCACTGGCACCGAGAGGCCAGGAATCCCTGAGGATTTCAGCACACGTTCATTCATACTTGTGAAACATCATCTTTCCCTAGTGGGGACAGGCCCTCAGCTAGGCTGAAGCATTCATGAACAGTAAGTCTGGAGGGAACACGAAGAGCTTTGCTTTGATAAACCACTGCAGCTGGACTGCCTGAGCTGTGCTGAGCATTAATCAGCTTCATTTAATTTATTTCTTTATTTTAGGAAGGGCTAATGAAGTTCACCTGTGGCAAAAACTATAGCAGTGACTTATCTTCACTAAGCAAATCCATTAAGCATTCAGAGGGGTTTAAAGGTATGAAACTATAACATCACCGACAGAATATAACCCAAAGGGCAGGCTGCATTTTGATCTTGAAGGTATTGATTGTGGCTGTTACTGTTCTTAGAAAAGCAGTCAGATGCCAGTAAAAAGCCAAACTGCATTACAGTTTTACAACTAAATTACCAAAATGATCCTAAAAAAATGATCTTACTATTTACCAATAAAACACCAATGGTTAAAAGTAATAATAAGCTAATTATTTTGCAACAATGCCGCAAACAAATCTAAACCTACCCATTTCAGGGAACCACATTTGAACAGCAAGGGAAAGGTCATGCAATTATACACAATCTGTTCCTGTGGAAAATTATACTAGCTGGAAAAGAAACTAACAATCATACGTGGGATGGGGAAAGACTCTCTCTTCAGCTGCCCCGTGAAGGGTGAAAAAGCTTATTCTGTGCTTTCTGTAAACCTTTGAGGTCCACCTTAAGTACAGTACTAGCATGAGTATAAGTTTTCTGTGAAGCATGTCTACATCTATCTTGTGGCTCCCAAGGGTTTCAGCTGCAAGTCAGAAGCTCACACTGCCAGCGCTCTTCTGGGAAAGGAGATGTTTAAACTACAGAGGGAGAGTGAAGAGTTGGAGCCTGGATCCTGCGGCCAGCCCACTGAGATGGTGAGCTCCCGCACACAGAGGGGCCTATCTCCTGACAAGTAGCTTAACGGCACCATTACAGGTACAGAGCTGGAGTTTCCTGAGGGATCCAGCAGCTTCGTCCAACAATTACAATCCGCTAGCCGATCAGCAAGGTCTTTCAGCCAGACAAGTGTCACACAAACTCTTATCAGTGGGGTTTGTAGTAAGGTCCCTACAGCATTCAGGCTATGATTGACTACTAGAAAGAAATACTGAGTGCTTAGAAGAAAGTAATTATTTCTACTAACCAACAGAGATGTCACTGTGGTGGGTTAGGGTCTGCCTGAAGCTGCAAAGTGTCTTTCAAATACCCACTCCCTGCTGCTTTGAAATTCCTTCCCAGCTGATCAGTGCTAGTGTTTTGACATCTGGCTCCACTAAACACATCTCTGGGTGCAAGAGCATGCTGGCTGATTTGGCTTTACTGCCTGCAGAAAGAGAGAACAAACCAAACCTACCGGCTTTACTCTGGACTCGCCTCTTTGCAGGTGACAACAGAAGGGCCTATTCTGGAAGAGCCAAAGGTTGATGATGTCTTCGTTGCAAAACTGGAGATGAGGTGCCCAGAGGCAGAGCGGAGCAATGAAGCCTGGTTCTAGCCTGGCCCAATCTGCTCACCAACAGATTGCTTCAAGGGTATTTTCGTGTCCTTCATCTACAGTCCCTAAGTCAGGCCTTGGCCAGTAAAAGTGTAGCATCAACTACTCCAAGAGCATCCCAAAAGCTGAACGCCAACCTCTCCTAGCTTTATCAATACAGCTCTTTCAGTTTTGCTTCCTCAGTGCCAGTGAGGTATTCAGGCTTTACCTGGAAATGGTTGCCTTTAACACTCAGGGTTGCTTTTGATATTGGCCTTCTTTGAGCTACTGGCTCTTTCTACCACTTCCCTAATTCAGAAGGGAAATTACTCGTGCATATCATGATCAGCTCCTAGAGACCTGTCCAGATGCAGGTGAAGTATTCATGGCTTATCTTGGGTTGAGGGGTTATCTCAACTATTCAAAGCACTTCCTTGTTGTTACAACATTCATAAGTCTGATCCTGTATGCTACTAATTACATTTTAGTTATACATACTCTTACTATGTGTCATTAAACATTCTCTGCCATTACTTTGGCTTTTCATAGAGATTACACATGATACATAGATATTATAGGTGATGGACCAATGTCCACTGTAAAAGGGCTTTTAGTCCAAGCAGCTTCCACTCCACCCCACCAAGGCACAGGACACTACAGTGCCATGCTGACTGCTTCAGAGTTGAGGAGATGACACCCGTGAGAGACGCAAGTCTGACATCTGCAAACACTGATCTTCTGCTTTGATAACAGCTCTGTGGTTGCTAAGACTGGTGTTGCCTGAAAGAAGTCAAAGCAGAAAGGAATTACTTCTTCTCCCATGTTTAAAAGTTACAAGAAAACTCAGCTCATAACAGATTTTCAGCAGAATCAAATGCTAATCATAAATACAGGCCTGAATACACGAGCCTAATCGTTGTACAGGGCTGTTTCTCCAAGATTATGAAGTGCAAAAAGCAGTCATGCTGCTTGGCTCTAATTCTAAGCTAAACTACTCCAGCAAATACTGCTTCATGATCCTGAATCCGCTGACATATTTATATTGTTTACTGTGTGATTTCCTATGTCCTTTTTAAGCAAGTGAGAAAACTGACACACACACAGCTGGAACTAAAAAGATGTTCATGTTTTACATTTAAAATGCAAGGATACTGAGAGAATAAAGAAGAGTTTAAGTTTGTGAGGCATTTCGTTGTCAGCTTACTTTTAAAAGCTGATCTATGAAACCTTGGCTTCCTGAAGTGAAACTGTTTGGGGCTGCTGGGAAGGCATGAGGGACGGGGAGGGCATCCTGGAGCCAGAGGAATGAAGAGGGCTGTGCTGCTCAACTCTACTGCTGCATCCCAAGCAGCACGAGTGCTCTGCACCCCGTACTAACCCAAATGCCACCACTGGGTCCCTTCGGTCACACTTGACCAGAAGGTGTAGCTTGTGTTGAGTCACTTCCTTTGGCATTTTAGGCCATCTCCATGATGGCTGGAGACCAAAACTAGCTTCAGGGCAGGTGCAGCCAGCAGGCACGTGCCAGGTCACCAAATCCACCAGCACCCGATTGTCGGCCCCACTCCAGACTCTGCCCCTCCACAGACTGTGGGCACAACTTATGCCGAGTTATACCTGTATATGCCTTTAATACTAACAGCGATGGCAATATGCATTATCTTTGGGGTGCGAGAGGTGCAAGGAGCATTGGTCTTGGTAGGCCATAGGCTAGGATGCCACTTCTTCACTGGTCCTCTAATATATCTATTAATTATAATGTTAAACACTCTGTTTAACATCTGCAGCTATGTATGGGTGGTTCATAAAATCTATTGATGACCACATATTTTGTGAACTCAATCCAAAACTAAATTCTTGCTTTACTTGGCATTTATTTTTATTGTTCTCATTTCCTTTTTCTATGTATGTGACTATAGCATGTCCCTGGAGGTTAATACTTTCAAAAAGCTGTGGTATATATCCTAGGAGGTCTGAGACAAGGGGAGCTGCATTGATTTGATGTGTATTCAGGAGGTGAACGCGTAAGAGGAATGCGTATTTGTCTCCTGAAGACCCCAGCTTTTCAGGTACTGCAAGATGTGGTCTTCCCACCTGCCAGGCCCGGCTGGCAGGCAGAGCGGTCGGAGCACTTGTGTGACATAGTCATAAGGCAGAACTGTTAGGCAGAACTGCAGTACTTTCAGCAGCACAGCCACAAAAAAAGATAACCCCCCCCAAGAAAAAGGAACAAACGCAGTTTGTGTGCAACCCCATCTACTAGTAACTACACGGTGCTATCACATGAGACTGTTTCCAGTTTTAAAACTTATTTAATAACTTTCACAGCCTGTAACATTTTCAGCACTTCAGAAAGACCCTGGGTTGTGCCATCTTCATTTTGATCATCTTCAGAAGCTGGCTGAGTCACTGAGATGGCAATCTGAAGGGAAACTGCCGTTTCTCTGAGCCACTGCATCCAATGTGAATGTGTGAATGTGACTTTTTGAGGGCTCTCGGAAGGGAAAAGGACAAGGATAATGCTCCAGAAATAAAAAAATCAGAGAGCCTCTCTAAAGTACTTCAAGCACATGCAAAGAAGGAAAGGACTGTTACAGCCCAGATCAAGAAAATGCTGGCATTATGGTGAAAAAGCAAAATAAACAGAGATAAAATCTAGAAGCTAGAACAAGAAAGACAAAAAACTGCTTGCATGCATTAAAAAAAAGAAAAAGAAAAAAAAACAGGGACTTGAGATCAACACTATAATCATAACTGTTTGAAGATTGTGAGATTTGCTGCCTATTGGCACTGGCCCTTTCATGAATCATCGATTGCAAAAGTTGAGAATTATTTTAAAAATAAGCTGCAAACCTTTTTTTTTTTTCCTTTACTTTCCTCCTGGGACATTTGCTTGTTTTTCAACATGATACTGCAACAGGTAAACTGAAAACCTCCCTTACACAGTGGCTGGTTTTGATATGTATTAATTACTCTAAAACTATTCTCCTGTCAGCTCAAGAATTGTGTGTGCAGGTTACAAAATGAAATTCGTTCATGAAATGTCCCTGTCACTCACTGATCTGGAGTTTCTCAAAGACATTATCCATGAAAACAAAAAGAATGTAGGTCTGTGCCAAGTTACTCTTTACTTCCATAGCAACTGTGTGCCAAAAAAAAGGTAAGTATTGTCAATGATGTGAAACATTTCTCTTCTTAAAAAGTTAGAGTCATCATAAAGGGACAATGGAAGAAAGGAAGCAGCAACATTGCTTGTTATCATAGCCAAAGTCTCCTAATGAGACATCTTCTTCATAGGATCCCTGTACTGATCATAACAATAGTCATTCAGAACGGGACCAAAGCCATCTAGTCAAGTATCTGATGGTGAACAACAGCAGATATAAAAAAGGTTATAAAAGCAGGACAAGCATATGAAGATACCATCCCAGAATATTCTCCCATCCCAGGCAATGCACTAGACAATAATTTCCTGAGCCAGAGGTGCATGATTAATCTCACTATTAAATAGGGTTTAGTGTTTTGTTGGGGATTTTTTTATTTTCATTAATTTGTCTAATCACCTTTTGAATCAATGTAAATTTTTAGTACCTAGAATATGCCCAGGCCTGCGTTCTACAGCTGAACTGCTGCCTGGTGATTTCCTTGGATGCTCCCTCTTGCTTTAGAAGAGCAAAATGTTCCTTCCTTACTGATCTCCATCCCATACATGATTTTATAGCTCTCTTTCATATCTCCTCTGAATCAATTTTTTTCATAGCTAGAGTCCTTACGTGTTTGATTTTTTTGTATTGAGCCTATTTCATACATATGATTGCCCTTGTCACTCTACTATGCTCCTTTTTTGGTCTTATTTTATATATATATATAGTGATATGAGGGCTAAAAATGTCCACAGCGTTCAAGATATTGTAGCCTAATACTGTTTTATGGGTTGTTCTCTCTTCCTTCCTTAGTAATTTACTTCATATTGACTGCCACTCAGCACTGTGCTGATGCTCCTACAGAACTTGCTATTATAACTTCAGAATCTTTGTACTAGTTGATAATAGATTTTTCAGAGTCTGTAATTGCATATATTAAACTAGGATTTCTCTTGTGAACTCTTTTCATATTTTCATACATTCTCTTCCCCCACCCTGCCACGTTACTCAGTATCACAAGATGTTATAGCAACTCTTCACACTTCGCTAGTTTTTGCTTTTTCCACCAGGAAGAGTTCAGAACAGTCACTGAACTTTGTCACTTCATTTTTCACCCCTTTTTCATTCATTTCTGAATATGATGAAGAGCAGGGCTCCTCAGACAAGTCCTTGTGGGACCACAGTGGCAAGCTCCTTCTGGTGAGAAAAGTAACTACTTATTCTTTTAATCAGTTGCATATCCATGTCAGTGCTGTCCATCTCATCCCAATCTTAATTTCTTTAAGACCTTTTGGTGAATGATCTTGTCAAGTGCCTTTCAGGAATCCAAGGAGACCATATCAGCTGTATCTCCCGTATCAACATGCTTGTTCATTCCTTCAGAGAACTCTGATAGATTTATGAGGAATGAATTCCCTTTACAAAATCATGAAGAATCTTGCCCAACGTATCATATTTGCCTACATATCCAATAATTCCGCTATTTTATTAATGTCCAACACCAGTCTGTAATCTGCTGAAATCCCTCCAACTCCTTTCAACAACAGGCATCATCATTTGCTACATTTCCATTCCTCTGGTATCCAGGCTATTGGTTATAGGTGAGAGATAAGTGGCTGTACACTACAACTAGTAGTTCAGCTATCTCACACTTGCATCTCTTTACAGCTCTCAGGTGAAAAATATAGTCCTGCTGGTAACTCTCTGCTAACTCCCCATGTGGTGGCCACTTAGGGCACTCTGTCTTTTCATGGGTTTGCCATTGCAAAGGCTCAGTCCTCCAAAACTGCTTCAGGCTTGGAACATTCTGAAGTCATTCTTTATTCCTATGAAAGTAACTGAAATGAGAGTTGTGAAAAGGCCAGGAGAGGAAAAAAACATAACAACCTTTAACTGGAAGACCATATCAGAATGCTCCTTTCAAAGGCTAGACATCTAAAACCTTCTTAGTTAACTTCCCATGGCATTTCTTGAAAAGCTCTGTGGATCAGCAGAAGAGAAAAGCAAAACCTGTTTTCCTGTTCAGTTGTATTTCTTTTTCTGTCTACACTCTCCTGGTTCAAAAGAAATGAACAAACAAAAGATCATGGTGCATAGGCATGCTTTTTCCAAGTAGGATGAGTCTTCATGAAGAACTTTCATGAGAACTTCATGAAATAAAAGTTTCTGTGACAAAGGCTTTTAGGCACTGGGGCTTTTTATACATTGCTCACATATAATTTAGTAATGAGTAGTTACCGATGTAGTTAGGCAGTTGTGGACCCAATTATCCAATTACTGCAACTGACTGCACAAACAGAGTAATTGTACAGCGAATGTGCTCATGTACTCAGCATTCGTGCTTTTGTAAGCCTGGTGTTACCCTTTCAGTGCTATGCCAGAGTGAGGATGGTTCACCTTGTTTATTATCACCTCTGTCCTTGGGGAATCTTTAGCCCATGTTTTGGGGAGAAAACACTCTGGGTTTTCAGGGAAGGCAGCTAACGGTGGAACTATCACAAGATATCTGGCAAGCAGGAACATTAATTCTCTCAAATTTAGATGACATTGAAGTTAAATTTACTGGCTTCTCTGAGCTTCCTATTCTCAAAGTTCTCTTTTGTGATAAGATAATTCTATTCCTTATAGATGCTGAAAAGTCATAGCAGCCTCATCATCCAGAAATTTGCATGCAACTGAAATAAATCCACAGTGAAAACTGAATTTTCTCCTTCATCTTAATGGCATATTAGAGTTTAGTGCATGCCACAAAACACAAACCCAGATCTAACTCACAACAAATTTCAGCATTCTTCATGTTATTCCTCTTGACATGTGGGTTTGACTTGAGAAGAGGGAGGTGCATCTGTCCACTCTGTGCCTGTGCAACAGCAGTATAAAGAATTAGGTAAATTTTTCTTCAAGACTCAAGTTCATGTGCACAGCTAAATAATAAGAGTAGATTGTATGGGCAGTTGCAAATAAATCAGATCAAAATTTCATGCCAAGCAGGAGTGGGGCACGTATTCCTCCACAAACTGAAGCAACGTGTTTCCCTTCACACTTACATTTCTGACTGTGAATTGTTGTGTAGGAAGTATAATGGCTTGGGACAATTACTGAATAAAATGGCACTGCAGAAAAGGAGATATTCTTTGTGGGATGTAGCAGAGGTAAAATTACAGATTGTTCTAAATTGCTTGTATAGAACATACCTTATAAGCATAAAAATGTAAGAGTGTTTTTGCCTTGATACAGCAATATTATGCCAGTGTTAATCTTTTTCCTGTTAATCTCCTGGATTCCCAGAGTGCGTAGCTCTCCTCCATTTGTCCCTTATCCTAAAAGTAGTTGATCAAACTCCAGGACCATGTTTATCTTGCTGGAGGCAATTAGTTAGGACCAGCTGTCAAAGCCACAGCCGGTTCCTAGCACACGTGTGTGTAGCTTGTCAGAGTGCACAAGCAACAGCATATGCCTTCCAGAAGATAACGATACTGATCTTAAACTGGAATCAGGTTTTGTTTGGTAGAATAACACATGGAGAACCAGATTACACCATAACCAAATACTACGATATTTCAATAAATGATTCAACTTCAGGCCTATTTTTGGTTTTGTACACTGTTAGCACAGCAGCTGCTTTTAATATAAGCTCCACTTTATCTACGCCCTCCCAGTACATAGAGGTTTGAATACTCCTTTTGAATTTAGTTCCATCTCTATTTTTAAAAGCTCATTTATCAGATAAGTGCAGCTGAAAGACCAGGAAACCTCTAGGATTTGAATGGATGGATTAGATTAAAGTGTTGGGCATAAGAAGTGAAGATTTTATTCAATTATACAACTTCCCCTGCACATCAGTGTTTTCAACACTTTGTCATATTTAGAATCTGTTTAGCTGCAATATTATTAGAAACACTAGTTAAGTGTTACTTATGAAAGAAAAACAAAATAATGTTACCAATTTGTGAGCCAGAAATGTCTACCTCCTACTGAATGAGAACTGTCAAATAATAAAGAGCTCTTTGAAATCTATAAAAAGAATCCTGTAGCTAAGTATGTTCTACATCAAACCTCTGTAATTCCCAACAAATTTGAAACATAAAATCGATAAAGAACAAATGAAGATTAAGCTCACAGCAACTGCTAAGTACAGGTCAGAGATGGGAATATTTCATTCCAGGAGTGGCTTATCAGGATTGAGAAACTCTGTGTTTGGGTCGAGATACATTTCTAAGGATGAGCTTTATTCCCTCGCACTCCCAAACAAGCTGCCTCCCTCTGGGAAGCTGCCACGGCCCCAGAAGGGAACCGCAAAGGCCAGAGGCTTTTCTGGCAAGTGTGTTTAGGAAGAGAAAGTGTTATCAGGCCTGACAAGGCTGAAGTAGTTTATTGGGAAACCAAGACAACCATCTGCTGGAAGGGAAGTTCAAACCCAATGCGGTGATCTCTTCTGAAACTGGGAAGTAGAAAAAGAGCAGCAACAAACTGCTGAAGTTTGAGCCACTGGTAACTGCACTGCCTTGCAATAAACAGGGAGATTATTAAAAGCAGACAAGTTAATGTCTTGGAAAGAAGCAAGACAAAGAAGGCTTTCCCTTTTCTGAAACATAGGTGTCTCAAGCTAGATTTGCACATGTGGATGTGCTCTCTGTGCATAATTTTGACTGTTAACTTTGACGTTTAAGCCAATACACAACTCCGGACCAGCACAAGCGTTTGGATTTTTTTTACTTGGTTTTGAATTGCTGAGTTCTAGACTATGGAGGTGATAGCCTCTTCAATAAAGGGTGTCCCTTTCTTTAGAGAAGGGAAATGGAGCTGGAAGCTTACAATGGGTAATTTTGAAACTTACTATCTCCACACTAAACCTTCAAAACTATTGCAGGAAGAGAGGAAAGATCGTAGCAACCTCTCTCCTTTTTGGATAGGACTCTGTGAAGTGCAAGGCAGAGGAGAATATGGGCAAAAGAAGAAATGGGAGATGGGAAAGGAGAATGTTGAGCAGATTTTGAAAAATTATCCAAGTAACATCTTAAATGAAGATAATCCTTGACTATGAATGCAGAGGCTGCAAGTAGATGGGCCTCTTGGGTAGAGAACTCTTCTTACTAATCAGAAAGAGAAACTCTGTGCAAGCAAGCTAAAAGGAGAATAATGGTGTTAGTCACTCCTCATGCTCTGAGATTAACTCATTTCAAAACACTGATTACAGCTCTAGGTACAGCTCAAAATTGGAATTTACAAATCAGATGAGAAAGTGGGATTTTAGCAGTTCAGTTTCAGATCCTAGCCATTCTCTTTCTACATAACCAAGAGCAGCTTTTATAAGCTCATGAAGTTCCACTGTATATAGTTATTCATCCTATATAGTGAATTTTCCCTATAAATCACATTACGCTTCAGCCAGTTTGACAGCTTACTGCCTAGGACTGAAAGTTGTGCAGTGTATCGCAGCCCAACGAACAGCCCCGACTACTGCAGACCTCTGTGCAATGTCTCTCTGTTTGGCTTTTCAATCTCATCAGGCACCTGCATAGTGAGGTCACGCTGAAAACATCATTTTGAGTGTGGGTCTCTTTTGCCTTCTCTGCTGTGTTTGGCCTCCCAGTTGACACAGAACCCATGGGAGCAGACAAGGACAGTTCTTGCATCAAGCACAGGTGCACAGGAACAACAAAGCCTGATCGGCCACTTTCATGTGTCACTCTTGGACACCCTTGGCTATCGTCCAGGGCACACCAGTTTTCAGCTCTGAATACCTGAGGTCAGTGATAACTAAGCAATAAATTATGTTGTGAGAAGATGCTGAGCCCCTGACAAAGACATCTGGAGAGAATAACACAGAAGACCCATTTGGGGAAGAAGACAGGAGGAAGAAAGAAGCAGGAGCAAAGAAGGCTGTCAGGCAGTAGACACCCTTCTGTCAGAGGATGCCTAGTCTGATTTTTTTTTAAATTATAGCCCGCAAATTTAAGCACAATAACCCTGAAGTAGAAAACTTCCATGGATTATTATTTAACAAGCCTGTGTGTTCTCTAGCTCCTCGAGGAATTAAGTTGCAGAGTTTGTTCCTGCCTGCTTTTCACCTCCAAACATCTGGAGGTTGCACATCACAGGTGCCCAGAGCCATTTGCAGGCTGTTAGGAAGATGAGTTTGTCTCAGAAAAGCTTCTCCCCTTCTCTCTTTGCCTGTTGTCCATTGTGCCTGAATATGCATGGTGAATCACAGCATCCCTAGGCACGAATTGGAGCAGAATTCACATAACTTTAAACATACACTTAAGCTCTTGCCCAAATGAAAGCTTTAACCGCTGCTTAGCTCGGACCCTGCCAAATGAAGTCCATAAGGACTAATAACACCAGTGCTCAATGATTATGAAACTGTGTGGTCAGACTACCAAAGCAAGTGCTCATCCTGTGCTGAGTCTGAGGGAAGCAGGTTGAAAGTTTGTTAACATGGATGACGTTGCTAGAAAAGATCCTAATATAGTTTTAGGCTTAAAAAATTAGGAGACCAAAACTCTGTAGTAACTACATTTCATTATAGGCATTCAGAATGTACAGCTGGTAACCCAGGTGCAAGTGAATTGATCTCAGTATATATCTTGACACTCTATCACCTGTATGTTCATTAAAAGTACATACATTTAAAGAACATGTAAATTGCCTAAGCACAGCAAGACAGAAAATAGTAATGCTGAGGTTATGTATTCAGTCTTAAATTAGTCTCCTTCACTGTTTCTTAACTGGTAATATAACATTTGTCTCTATTTCTCTATTTCTTCCAGTGTATCAAGACATTTATTTTATATCCTCACCTAGCCCCAAAGCCAGTCATTTTTCCTTTAATTGCTCCTCAAAGCAGTTATTAGTGTGTCAATAGATGTCCAAATATTAATATCAAACAGAAACTTAAAAAAAGGAACAAGCATCATTGAGTCTTTTACAATGTCTCCGTTTTTGTCTTTTTAAATTATAACTTCACTGTTCACCTCCTAAATTAAATGTGTTTCTTTGAAATATACACAGCTGAATTAGGGTCCAGTTCAGTTCCTATTCAAACCAATTAGCAGAATTCCCAATGACGCAAATGAAAGGGAAAACAAGAGTCAGTTGTATCTCTCACTCCCAGCCTTAGCTTCCTTTTTTCTCTTCCTTCTTAGATTCACCATACATTTAGCTCGGTTTCTGAATGAGATGGGGCTTATCTGACCACATTGCCTGGCTGCCCACTTTCACTTTTGAACCCTCTGGCTAAATCGACCTTAACTTGAGAGAGCTACTAATCTCCAGGAGATTATATTTCTACAGATTCTGGGAAAATAGCAGAGAAGAGACAGCCGAATCAGTTGCCCCTCTAGGAGAAAGGTGACAGTGTGATATAGGCAGTTTCTCCCCCTGTTCTGCCAGTCTGTGCTCCCACTTGCTAAGGCGGTACTTGGGAAGCACGGGTAGCAAGGTTGGTAGCTGGGTATTAAAGAACACAGAGAAAGATGAGCTGGGACGAGTGTGATAGGAGTCTTAGGCAGATCGGATGCCAGATTATGGAAACTAAGATTCACAAGTCACAACTCACAAACTCAATGGTCTGTAATTTTTTTTTTTGGGGGGGGGGGTCAGTTTGATCGTGACTCGCAGTCCTTGTGCAGATATAAGCCCTGAAGGGAAACCCAACTGAAGTGAATGAGTGTTTGGCTGAGCTAAAACTAAGCAGAAACTTTGGGACTCGGCCCACTGGTGGTAGGACCTTAATTCCTCACAGCATTTCCTCCCCAGATGTCAAATGAGTATTTCACCGGAGTACCAGCTTATCTCACCCAGGGCAGCTGTGAAAGCTCGTATCAAGTCCAGCTTCTAAAAGTACCATTTCACCTGGTGTTGGATTTTTCCCTCATCCCTCAGTGATAAATTCAGCAAAACTTTCTTTTTTGTTTCAGAAATAGGATACACAAAATCCCAGGTCTTAAAAATGAAGGCCGCTGTATGGAATGTCTTATAAACATAAAAGTAGGACAAGAAATATGAAAATCAAATCCCATGGCCCACACAGTTGTGGGAATTTATTTCATTATAACAGCCAGTGCAGCTAATGTGGCTCAGCTACAGCTAAAATTGTTCACATGCATGTTCCATTTTCTTCTTCACAGCTCCCTTGCCATTTAAAAAAGCTTAATTTAAAAATGTTTTCCCCCTATACTGATCCCACAATCACATTGGCCAGCTTCTCCAGCATCTTCAGGCAAATCCTACCTAACCCCATGGTTTTGAGTACACCCAACTTCTTTCAAGTCTCTGACTCATTTGTCCCCTCCCCACTGAGGGAGGGCTGCCCCTCTGCATCCCAAATCATGCCAGTACCAGAGCAGCCTTTGATTGTGAAGACTGAGACGAAAAAAGTCATGGAATACTTAAGCCTTTTTTGTTCCATTGTAACTAGGGTTTCTTCTCCACCCGTCGATGGACCTGTGCTTTTCCTGAACTTACTTTGAAATTAGCATTCCCACAGAGTCTGTCTAGTTTCCACCAGTGCACCTCAGCAGCCTCAGCTCCAGCTGGGCTTTGGCCTTCCTGATTTTGACACTAAGTACCTAACACTGCTTTATATTGCCTGTCCTTGTTTCTAACTCTTCTGCACTCCCTTCTTGTGTGCTAGTTCAATGAGAAGCTCTCCACCTAGCCTTGCAGACCTTCTTCTGAAATTCCCAGTCTTCCCACATGACAAGATGGTTCATTCCTGAGCTCTCAGTAAGTTGTCTTTAGAAACCAGCCAGCTCTCCTAGGCACCCTTCCCCTTCATGGCAGCTCCCCAGGGGATCGTGCCAGGCAATCCCTGAACAAGCCTCTGTTTGCTCCCCCAAAGCCCACGCTCCTCTGCTCACCTTCCAGCCTTCCTCTGGACCCCAACCTCCAGCATTTTGTGGTTGCTGCAGCCAGGGCTGCCCTGCGTGACCATAGGTGCCACCAGCTCTTCGCTGCCTGTGAGCAGCAGCTTGAGTCAATCCTTGACCCTGTTCAGCTCATCTGGCTTTTCCATGAGGACCTGTCACCTGTGCAGACCAGGAGCCTGATGGGTTTCCTGCCAGATGCTGTGTTGCCCTCCCAGCAGGCATCTGGGTGGTTGAACCCCTGCCCCAAGGATGACACCCTGCAAGCAGAAGCCTGCTGCTAGGCAGGAGCTTGTGCTAGTTCCTGGGGAGCAAGCACCTTTCTGCCATGGGTAAGCATTGCCAGCCATGGCTGCTATTAAACTTCATAAGACTTTCCATAGTAGTTTGCCATTGAAGAGGCTAGCTGGCCTTCTGTTTTTAGATAAGTGAGAGCCTTTCTATCAATTACAGTGAGACTTAATACAATGAAAATGACCCTTCTTAAAAAATCTGGACCTTTGAACTCCTTTCTGAAAATAACAGGTACCTCAACCCAAATTACTGCTTATCAATTGCTGATGTAATTGGAAGATGGTTTACGTGCAATACAGCTTTCCAGTTTGTTTTCATTTTTAATTCTTTTCTGGCATGACACCCATATGTCTTACCGTACTCCAGTCTAAGACTTCTTTTTTTAATTTTGATACAGCATCTGGGTCTTGGGAGGGAATGCTAGTGGTTAAAAAAAAACAGTATTGTTCAGAGATTATTTTTTTAAAGAAGAAAATGACCATGTCTGTACTATGACACTGCTATTAAGCTCAGCTACACTTTGTTCAATCTGTGATTACGAAACCACTGTTTAGTAAAAGCTAAGATCCATTTGAATGCATTGTGGGGGCAGGGAAGAGTTTTCAGCATAGTGGTAATGGAGCCTTATGTCCCTGACAACAATAGCATGTCTGAGAAATCTCACTCTGGGATAAAAATGGTATAATTATGGGGAAAAAAAGGTATATTGGCTTGGCATTGGCAGCAGTTTGTCAGGCTGGGTGGCTAAACCTGTACAGTCTGCATCAGTGAGACATGGCCTTAATACTGTGTTGTGCTACATTAATGTTTTTATAGCATCTGGAATTTTCAGTGCTGAAATTCAGATCCAAAAATGTGGAACTTGATGAAAAAGTGGTTATCTTTGAGACTCTTCTCACCTGAAAGACTTTAAGACTACTTTTTCCGCAGGAAAAAAAGACATCCCTGTATTAAGCCTGCAGAGTACACATGCATTTTAAATAGTTTTAGTCTGTGGGGTCAAAAATTAAAGGTGGAGACTGTTGGTTTTAATGTTAACATCTATATTCTTCCCCTTCTATACCATTCTTTTTGATCCTTGAGGATCACAGTCTGCAGATTTTCACTACCAGAAACGCTAATTTTAGCATCAGAGATCCTAAAATGAGATCCCTGTTCCTGGGCATGAATAATACCCTGAAGTGAAGATGGTATAGAAATGCCGTTAGTTCTCAGAAATAACTATCATAGAAATTTAGAAATGGACAACTTTGGCCCATCTAGTCCTATTCCAGTCATGGGGATCAGCCACCAGTAAGGTTTTCTTTCAGAGCTCAGAAGTTGTGTGGTGCTTTGCTGTCTTGGTTGCAGTAGAGTGAAAGTCTGCAGTCCTTGAGTATTTTGAGTTTTAAGGACCATGTAGAAATGAAAATACTTTTTCCCTAATTACTTATTCCTTCATCTGTTATTGACACTGGCTATGTCTGCCCAAGTAGAAGGGTTACAGACTGACCCAGGAGCAATGGAGTGGATGGAATTTCCGGTGTATCGAGTTCTACCTATCTGCTATTACAAGCAAACAGCCTGCATCTTCCTTTTTATAAACCATCCAAGTTCTGTTTTAAAACTACGTAGATTCTGTCCTCTCTTATTTCCATTGTTTTAAAACAACCAAAACTTTATTGCTCTGATGGTTATAAACCATCCTAGCCTTCAATCTGCATTTATTCATGGCCAATTTATACTCATTCATTCCTGTGCCAGCATTGTTCTTTAGCATAAGCGGTTCCCTCCCTTCCAGGTGTTTTACCTGTTTTGCATTCACAGAGAGTAACCATGACCTCTTTCAGCCTTTGTTTTTCTAAGCTGAGCAAGCTTACTTCTCTAAAACACTTTTCATTACCGTCATCACTTCTCTGCACCTGTTCCAGTCTGAATTCCCTCTCCCTCAGTCACTGATGCTCAGAAGTGCATATTATACTCCAGATAAGGTTTTGGCAGAGTCACACACACCTGCATGAATATATCTCATTTTTTCTAAAATTGTCTCGATTGACACATCTAAGCACTGCGCTTCAAGGAAGCTTCTCATTAGTGGTTCATAGTCAGATTCTGATCAGTTAATATACCCCAAAGCACTTTACCCCCTCCATCATTCCCACCTGGCACTCCCACACCACTTTCCCCAGGATATTTCTGCAGGGAATGGTTTCATTCATACAATTTTAGCCATCTGAATGTTAGTGGCCAGGCTCATCAACTTTAAAGTAGCTGTCCAAGGCAATTTAGGCAGATAAATCCCACTCTGTGATCTCAAATAAATCTCTAGTACTAACTTGATGTCTAAAACCAAAGGTCACCCAGACTCTGGGACACGAGGGCCATATTCCCATGTACATATCCAGCCCTTGCCTAGGACCTTGGCGCTATCTGTCTGTCTTATGCTAGCCCTGTCCCATTTCTGTCCACTGTCTCCGCAGTTCTTTCTGAGCTTACATCATCCCTGACCAACCCAAACAGGTGAAAGCCAAAGCTCCCAAGCTGTCAATTAGGGCCATCCACTCTATGTAAACACTGACCTCCTCGGACTTGAATTGCCCAACACCAAACAGATACATAAAATGTGTTTTCACAGAAACCATGTAGACTAAGTTACTCCAGACGTTAGGCTGGGATAGAAAAGGATGAACTGGAAGACAGCAATGGGGCTTGGAAGGGATATTAGGAAGAAGATAAGGACTAGACTACTGTTCACTTTCCTTGTCCCGGAACAAATGGATGGACAGACCTAGACTTGAGACAGCTTTAAAGTTTGGTGAACCGCTCTGGGGAATCCCTGAGAGCACAGGCTATGAGACAGCTCGGGCCATGGCTGCAGGAGGGGTAAGGGGAGCTGCTGAGGAAAACACTTTCTCCAAGATACCAAAGAAACAATAAATACTCACTACCATGGTTTTCGCACTCTGAAACTTTAAAGAGGAAAAGGTTTGTTGGCATTTCTGTATGATCTGAGCACAGACCTTTTTTTCCAGGGTCATTTCTCAGGTGGTTGCTGAGTGTAGGCATGGGAAGGCCAAGCAGGTCTAGAGCCATGGTGGGGAAACGGCCTTTGACTACACCTCTGTGCTCTTTCTCATTGTTTAAAATGGCCAAAGCCAGGACAGATGGGGGACAAGCCTACACTATCTATGGAAAAGCTATCTAAAAGAAACCATGGTTAAAAGTTAATTCACTGTTTTCCTGCAGGAAAATACCAGGCTTAGGAGCCCAGCAGTCATGTCTGGGTGAACAAGGTAGGTCTAGGTCTGTCCATCCACTCCAGGACCAGG
Source organism: Balaeniceps rex (assembly GCA_013401315.1). NCBI lineage: Eukaryota > Metazoa > Chordata > Aves > Pelecaniformes > Balaenicipitidae > Balaeniceps > Balaeniceps rex. Next base: position 5,253 of record VYZW01014003.1, on the reverse strand, counting down.
AAGGCAGATACTATGACTTTCTCTGAACCTGCTAATCCGAGCAACTACCCGGTTGTTGTAGTTTGCCCAGCTGGCCCTCCCCTGAGTTTTGCTCTCAGGCCCACTCCCAGCCTTTGCCCTGACCACACCCTCCTGCTCTTATCACTGCAGGTATTTTGGCACTTTGAAGCACTGGGAGTCACTTTTTTAGTTTGTTTGGCTTGGGGTTTGTTTGGGTTTTTAACATTTCAGCCCAAGGAGTGAAGGTTCACCAGCACACTGCTGACTGCCCACCGCTGTCAGCCAGCACACAGTGGCTTCCCATGCAATACTCTCAAAGATGCATCATATTTAGGTGCAGCTACCTGTCTGCTTCTTCCTGTGAGGGTCAGCTCTCACCTGATTTGGTCAGACCCCTCTTGCACCCCTCGGCTTTGAGGCTGCGGTGAAGTCTATCCAGACACCCAAGGCTGTCTCTAAGATGTGCTGGGCTGGAGGGCAGATGGGTATCTCCTGCCATGCCATCCGATGCATGGATGACAATGGAAAGGAGGGATACTCTTGCTTTTTGGGCAAGAAGTGTTCAAAATTAGGGGCAGAGCTGTGTGGCACTGAGCCGAACAATTCCCACAGGGTCCTTAAAATGACTGGATAAGTGTTTTGTACAACACTGATCTCATGCAAGAGAAGAGACTTCTGCAAGCTACATTCTCTCTTCCTCACATCTGTATTCCCCTAGTGACAGGGAATTTAGGGTGGTGAGAAAGGTCTGTGTGTGTGAGTAGCAGCCTGGGACGCAGGCCCTGCCAGTGGCTCTCCAGGGGGCTGAGAAGTTTGGTAGAGGCTTGCCCATGAGAAACGCGACCATGAGTTGTCCCACTTGAAAAAGTACTGTCTGAGTGCAGAAAGCCTCTTCCAGATAGAACGCTAAGTTTGATTTCAAATGACTAACATTTTTTCGTCACATTTTCAAGTTCATCTTCAGGCAGTGACCAAATATACAACCACACATAAGCTACATGTATATCCATCTTTCTATCATTTCCAGGTTTCAAAGACCATTAAAAGTTAACAGCACATATCTCAATATAACAAAATTGTCAATAATTGCCACATTCTACTTTACAGTTTTCATACAGTGATGTTTAGCTGCATTGCCATCAAAATGTGCTAAAGTCGTGCTAGAAAAAACAACACTTTCCAATCTTAATTAACCCTGCTTCTCCATCTTAGAGAAACTTTTTTGGAAGTATGTTGTCTGAATGCCTCTGAAAAAAAGGACATTAGATATCTTTTACAAAACAATTACAATCAATACAAAACAAACTCATAAAGATGGATAGCTCCGTATTTTTTCTTCTGTCATAGTCCATGCATCCACCTGGCACTTATTACATCATAAGTGCTATAATAAGCATGCCGATGCGGGCATCTATTTAATTTTGGCAAGTCCTTGATTGCAGCCTTTTGTATGGAGACAGTTCCTGGTGCTTAGGAATTGCAGCTAGGAATTGTGATAGACAGTAAATCTAACTGGGTTTGAATTTGGAACAATAGCTGTAATGAAGATTTGCATTTTTAAAGACATGTAATTAACACCAGTATTAGCTTCTTCCTCCAGCTAAAAAGTCAAGCTGAACTACCTTTTGCTGAACTTGTGTTGGGTTTTATCATAGAATCATAGAATCATAGAATAGTTTGGGTTGGAAGGGACCTTTAAAGGTCATCTAGTCTAACCCCCTGCAATAAGCAGGGACGTCATCAACTAGGTCAAGTTGCTCAGAGCCCTGTCCAACCTGACCTTGAACACTTCCAGGGATGGGGCATCTACCACCTCGCTGGGCAACCCGTTCCAGTGCTTTACCACCCTCACTGTAAAAGATTTCTTCCTTACATCTAGACTGAATCTACCCTCTTTTAGTTTAAAACCATTACCCCTCGTCCTGTCACAACAGGCCTTGGTGAAAAGTCTGTCCCCATCTTTCCTATAGGCCCCCTTTAAGTACTGAAAGGCCCGAATAAAGTCTCCCCGCAGCCTTCTCTTCTCCAGGCTGAACAACCCCAACTCTCTCAGCCTGTCCTCATAGGAGACTTGTTCNGGGTTTGTTTGGGTTTTTAACATTTCAGCCCAAGGAGTGAAGGTTCACCAGCACACTGCTGACTGCCCACCGCTGTCAGCCAGCACACAGTGGCTTCCCATGCAATACTCTCAAAGATGCATCATATTTAGGTGCAGCTACCTGTCTGCTTCTTCCTGTGAGGGTCAGCTCTCACCTGATTTGGTCAGACCCCTCTTGCACCCCTCGGCTTTGAGGCTGCGGTGAAGTCTATCCAGACACCCAAGGCTGTCTCTAAGATGTGCTGGGCTGGAGGGCAGATGGGTATCTCCTGCCATGCCATCCGATGCATGGATGACAATGGAAAGGAGGGATACTCTTGCTTTTTGGGCAAGAAGTGTTCAAAATTAGGGGCAGAGCTGTGTGGCACTGAGCCGAACAATTCCCACAGGGTCCTTAAAATGACTGGATAAGTGTTTTGTACAACACTGATCTCATGCAAGAGAAGAGACTTCTGCAAGCTACATTCTCTCTTCCTCACATCTGTATTCCCCTAGTGACAGGGAATTTAGGGTGGTGAGAAAGGTCTGTGTGTGTGAGTAGCAGCCTGGGACGCAGGCCCTGCCAGTGGCTCTCCAGGGGGCTGAGAAGTTTGGTAGAGGCTTGCCCATGAGAAACGCGACCATGAGTTGTCCCACTTGAAAAAGTACTGTCTGAGTGCAGAAAGCCTCTTCCAGATAGAACGCTAAGTTTGATTTCAAATGACTAACATTTTTTCGTCACATTTTCAAGTTCATCTTCAGGCAGTGACCAAATATACAACCACACATAAGCTACATGTATATCCATCTTTCTATCATTTCCAGGTTTCAAAGACCATTAAAAGTTAACAGCACATATCTCAATATAACAAAATTGTCAATAATTGCCACATTCTACTTTACAGTTTTCATACAGTGATGTTTAGCTGCATTGCCATCAAAATGTGCTAAAGTCGTGCTAGAAAAAACAACACTTTCCAATCTTAATTAACCCTGCTTCTCCATCTTAGAGAAACTTTTTTGGAAGTATGTTGTCTGAATGCCTCTGAAAAAAAGGACATTAGATATCTTTTACAAAACAATTACAATCAATACAAAACAAACTCATAAAGATGGATAGCTCCGTATTTTTTCTTCTGTCATAGTCCATGCATCCACCTGGCACTTATTACATCATAAGTGCTATAATAAGCATGCCGATGCGGGCATCTATTTAATTTTGGCAAGTCCTTGATTGCAGCCTTTTGTATGGAGACAGTTCCTGGTGCTTAGGAATTGCAGCTAGGAATTGTGATAGACAGTAAATCTAACTGGGTTTGAATTTGGAACAATAGCTGTAATGAAGATTTGCATTTTTAAAGACATGTAATTAACACCAGTATTAGCTTCTTCCTCCAGCTAAAAAGTCAAGCTGAACTACCTTTTGCTGAACTTGTGTTGGGTTTTATCATAGAATCATAGAATCATAGAATAGTTTGGGTTGGAAGGGACCTTTAAAGGTCATCTAGTCTAACCCCCTGCAATAAGCAGGGACGTCATCAACTAGGTCAAGTTGCTCAGAGCCCTGTCCAACCTGACCTTGAACACTTCCAGGGATGGGGCATCTACCACCTCGCTGGGCAACCCGTTCCAGTGCTTTACCACCCTCACTGTAAAAGATTTCTTCCTTACATCTAGACTGAATCTACCCTCTTTTAGTTTAAAACCATTACCCCTCGTCCTGTCACAACAGGCCTTGGTGAAAAGTCTGTCCCCATCTTTCCTATAGGCCCCCTTTAAGTACTGAAAGGCCCGAATAAAGTCTCCCCGCAGCCTTCTCTTCTCCAGGCTGAACAACCCCAACTCTCTCAGCCTGTCCTCATAGGAGACTTGTTCCAGCCCTTGGATCATTTTTGTGGCCTTTCTCTGGACCCGCTCCAACAGGTCCATGTCCTTCTTGTGCTGAGGGCTCCAGAGCTGGACGCAGTACTCCAGGTGAGGTCTCACCAGAGCAGAGGAGAGGGGGAGAATCACCTCCCTCGACCTGCTGGCCATGCTTCTTTTGATGCAGCCCAGAATACGGTTGGCCTTCTGGGCTGCGAGTGCACATTGCCAGCTCATGTCCAGCTTTTCATCCATCAGTACCCCCAAGTCCTTCTCCGCAGGGCTGCTCTCAATCCACTCATCCCCCAGCCTGTATTGATAGCGGGGGTTGCCCCGACCCAATTGCAGGACCTTGCACTCGGCCTTGTTGAACCTCATGACGTTCACATGAGCCCACCTCTCCAGCCTGTCCAGGTCCCTCTGGATGGCAACCCATCCCTCAGGCTTGTCAACTGTACCACTCAGCTTGGTGTCATCTGCAAACTTGCTGAGGGTGCAGTCTATGTCATTGATGAAGATATTAAACAGCACTGGTCCCAGTACAGACCCCTGAGGGGCACCACTTGTCACCAATCTCCATCTAGACATTGAGCCGTTGACCACTACTCTCTGGATGCAACTACCCAGCCAATTCCTTATTCACCAAATAGTCCACCCATCAAATCCATATCTCCCCAATTTAGAGAGAAGGATGTGGTAGGGGACCGTGTCGAAGGCCTTACAGAAGTCCAGATAGATGACATCCATTGCTTTTCCCTTGTCCACTGATGCAGTTACTCCATCATAGAAAGCCACTAGGTTAGTCAGGCAGGACTTGCCTTTGGTGAAGCCATGCTGGCTGTCTCAAATGACCTCCCTGTCCTCCATGTGCCTTAGCATAGCTTCTAGGAGGATCTGTTCCATGATCTTCCCAGGCACAGAGGTGAGGCTGACAGGTCAGTAGTTCCCAGGGTCCTCCTTTCTACCTTTTTTAAAAGTGGGTGCAATGTTTCCCTTTTTCCAGTCACCAGGGACTTCCCCTGACTACCATGACTTTTCAGATATCATGGAGAGTGACTTGGCAACTACATCAGCCAACTCCCTCAGGACTCTGGGATGCACCTTGTCAGGTCCCATAGACTTACGNCTTTTCATCCATCAGTACCCCCAAGTCCTTCTCCGCAGGGCTGCTCTCAATCCACTCATCCCCCAGCCTGTATTGATAGCGGGGGTTGCCCCGACCCAATTGCAGGACCTTGCACTCGGCCTTGTTGAACCTCATGACGTTCACATGAGCCCACCTCTCCAGCCTGTCCAGGTCCCTCTGGATGGCA